>JAGIQG010000030.1:532325-598269 GCA_024679065.1 Sphyrna mokarran
AAGAGTCCTACCATTAGCCCTATACTCTACACATTTGTTATTCCTGCCAAAGTGAATTACCTCACACTTTTCCACATTAAACTCCATTTGCCACCTCTCGGCCCAGCTCTGCAACTTGTCCAAGTCTCTCTGCAAACTAGAACACCCCTCTTCACTATCTACCACTCCACCACTTTAGTATCATCTGCAAATTTACTGATCCATCCCTCAATACCCTCATCCAGATCATTTATAAAAATTACAAACAGCAGGGGCCCCAAAACAGACCCCTGAGGCACACCACTTGTCACCGAACTCCACGATGAATATCTCCCATCAACCACCACCCTCTGTCTTCTATCTGCCAGCCAATTCCTAATCCAATTAGCTAAATCACCCTCTATTCCACACATCTGCATTTTCTGTAGAAGTCTTCCATGGGCCACCTTATCAAACGCCTTACTAAAGTCCATATATACTACATCAACCGCCTTACCCCCATCCACCTCTTTGGTCACTTTCTCAAAAAACTCAATGAGGTTAGTAAGGCATGACCTACCCTTCACGAAACCATGCTGACTATCCCCAATCAATTCATTTCTCTCTAAATAACTATAAATCCTATCCCTAATAATTCTCTCCAATACCTTGCCCACAACAGAAGTAAGACTCACTGGCCTATAATTCCCTGGAAGGTCTCTCTTCCCCTTCTTAAACAATGGGACCACATTCGTATCCTCCAGTCCTCGGAACCACACCGTAACCAACGAGGACCTGAAGATCAGAGCCAGAGGCTCTGCAATCTCCTCTCTTGCCTCCCAGAGAATCCTAGGGTAAATCCCGTCCGGCCCAGGGGACTTATCCAACTTCAAACCCTCGAGAATTTCTAACACATCCTCCCTATCTACTACAATACTTCCCAATTTGCAACCCTGTACCTCAGTGTTCTCCATAGCTACATTTCCAGCACTCTGCGTGAATACCGAAGAGAAATATTTATTCAGTGCCTCACCAATCTCTTCAGGCTCCACGCACAACTTCCCACTGCTGTCTATGACTGGCCCTAATCTTGCCCTAACCAATCTTCTATTCTTAACATATCGAAAGAAAGCTTTAGGATTCTCCTTAATCCTATCAGCCAACATCTTCTCGTGTCCCCTCTTAGCTCTCCTCAATTCACTTTTTACCTCCTTCCTGGCTAATCTATAGCTATCCATTGCACTAACTGAGCCTTCAAGCCTCATCCTGACATAAGCCTCCTTTTTCTTCTTAACCAGCAAATCAACTTTTTTCGTACACCAAGGCTCTCTTACTCGACCATTTCCTCCCTGCCTGACAGGGACATACTTATCAAGGACTCGCAGCAGCTGCTCCTTGAATAAGCACCACATTCCAGATGTTCCCAGTCCCTGTATTTCCTAGTCCAATCTATGCACCCTAATTCTCTCCTGATGGCCTCATAATTACCCTTCCCCCAGCTATAACTACTGCCCCCAGCTTCATGCCTATCCCTGTCCATCACTAAGGTGAACGTAACCGAATTGTGGTCACTATCACCAAAATGTTCACTAACTTCCAAGCCTAACACCTGGTCTGGCTCATTGCCCAGCACCAAATCCAATGTAGCCTCACCTCTAGTTGGCCTATCTACATACTGAGTCAAAAAACCTTCCTGCACACTCTGTACGAAAACTGACCCCTCTAACGAGCTAGAGCTATAGCTATTCCAATCAATATTAGCAAAGTTAAAGTCCCCCATCACAATTACCCTACTACTTTCACTCCTAATCAGAATTGACTTTGCAATCCTTTCCTCAACCTCTCTAGAACTATTAGGAGGTCTGTAAAAGACTCCCAACAGGGTGACCTCTCCTCTCCTGTTTCTAATCTCAGCCCATACTACCTCAACAGACAAGTCCTCATCAAACTTCTTTTCTATCACCGTGATACAGTCTTTGACCAATAATGCCACTCCTCCCCCCCTTCTACCTCCTTCTCTACTCCGACTAAAGCATTTGTACCCCGGAACCTGCAACATCCATTCCGTCCCTGCTCTACCCAAGTCTCTGAAATGGCCATGGTGTACTAAAAAAGTTAATTGCTGGTTAAAAGGAAAAAGAAGGCTTATGTCAGGATGAGGCTTGAAGGCTCAGTTAGTGCACTGGAAAGCTATAGATTAGCCAGGAGGGAGCTAAAGAGTGAGTTGAGGAGAGCTAAAAGGGGACACGAGAAGACTTTGGCTGATAGGATCAAGGAGAATCCTAAAGCTTTCTTTAGATATGTTAAGAATAGAAGATTGGTTAGGGCAAGATTAGGGCCAGTCAGAGACAGCAGTGGGAAGTTGTGCGTGGAGCCTGAAGAGATTGGAGAGGCACTGAACAAATATTTCTCTTCGGTATTCACGCAGGGAGATGTAAATGTAGTTGTGGAGAACACTGGGATACAGGGTTGTAAACTGGAAAATATTGAAGTAGATAAGGAGGATGTGCTAGATATTCTTGAGGGTTTGAAGTTAGATAAGTCCCCTGGGCCGGACGGATTTACCCTAGGATTCTCTGGGAGGCGAGAGAGGCGATTGCAGAGCCTCTGGCTCTGATCTTCAGGTCGTCGTTGGTTACGGGTATAGTGCCGGAAGACTGGAGGATAGCGAATGTGGTCCCATTGTTCAAGAAGGGGAAGAGAGACTTTCCTGGAATTATAGGCCGGTGAGTCTTACTTCTGTTGTGGGCAAAGTATTGGAAAGAATTATTAGGGATAGGATTTATAGTTATTTAGAGAGAAACGAATTGATTGGGGATAGTCAGCATGGTTTTGTGAAGGGTAGGTCGTGCCTTACTAACCTTATTGAGTTTTTTGAAAAAGTGACCAAAGAGGTGGATGGGGGTAAGGCAGTTGATGTGGTATATATGGACTTTAGTAAGGCGTTCGATAAGGTGGCCCATGGAAGGCTTCTGCAGAAAATGCAGATGTATGGGATTGAGGGTGATTTAGCTAATTGGATTAGGAATTGGCTAGCAGATAGAAGACAGAGGGTGGTGGTTGATGGGAAATATTCATCGTGGAGTTCGGTTACAAGTGGTGTACCTCAGGGATCTGTTTTGGGGCCCCTGCTGTTTGTAATTTTTATAAATGATCTGGATGAGGGTATTGAAGGATGGATTAGTAAATTTGCGGATGACACCAAAGTCGGAGGATGGTAGATAGTGAAGAGGGGTGTTATAGTTTGCAGAGAGACTTGGACAAGTTGCAGAGCTGGGCCGAGAGGTGGCAAATGGAGATTAATGCGGAAAAGTGTGAGGTAATTCACTTTGGCAGGAATAACAAATGTGTAGAGTGTAGGGCTAATGGTAGGACTCTTAATAGTGTTGAAGAACAGAGGGATCTTGGTGTACATGTGCATAGATCCCTGAAAGTTGGCAATGAAGTCGATAAGGTTGTTAAGAAGGCATATGGAGTCTTAGCTTTTATTGGTAGGGGAATTGAATTTCGGAGCCGCAATGTCATATTGCAACTGTACAAAACTCTAGTGCGGCCGCACTTGGAGTATTGTGTACAGTTCTGGTCCCCGCATTATAAGAAAGATGTGGAGACATTGGAGACGGTACAGAGAAGATTTACCAGGATGTTGCCTGGTATGGAGGGCAGGTCTTATGAAGAGAGGCTGAGGGATTTGAGGTTGTTTTCGTTAGAAAGGAGGCGGCTAAGAGGGGACCTTATTGAAACATATAAGATGATTAGAGGTTTAGATAGGGTGGACAGTGATAGCCTTTTTCCTAGGATGGAGAAAGCTAGCACGAGGGGACATAGCTTTAAATTAAGGGGTGGTAGTTATAGGACAGATGTCAGAGGTAGGTTCTTTACCCAGAGGGTGGTAAGGGTATGGAATGCCCTGCCTGCTGAAGTTGTAGATGCGCCAAGTTTGGTGGTGTTTAAGAGGTTAGTAGATAAGTTTATGGATGAAAAAGGAAATGGTTTAGGTTAGAGGGTCACTGCTTTTTCTTAATTGGTCTGCGCAACATCGAAGGCCGAAGGGCCTGTTCTGTGCTGTAATGTTCTATGATCTATGATCTTCTAATGTAGTGGAATAGTCAAGCTGGAGGTAACTGGGGAATGAACGAGGGATTCAGCCAGTAGACCTGTGATAATTCTGTATCCACAATATTACATATGGACATATTAACAATTGCAGCAGGCATAACACCTAGTGTAGCATACTATATGTTTCTGTACTTCAACTTTTTGCTTTTATTACATAATATAATTTCAATTTGGTTTGGCTAGTGATTAAAATGCTCGTAATTCTGCGGTGAAAAGCTCACCTCCTGAGTTCCCAAAGCCTGTCCACCATCTACAAGAAACAAATCAGTGGTGTAAAAAGTAAAAAGTTTATTTATTAATCACAAGTAGGTTTACACTAACACTGCAATGAACTTACTGTGAAAATCCCCTAGTCACCACAGTCCGACACCTACTCTGGTAACTTGGGAGGATTTAACATGGCCAATGAACCTAATAGAATATTCTCAACTTGCCTGGATAAGCACAGCTCCAAAAACACTCAAGAAGCTCACAATAACAGCCCGCTTGATTGGCATCCCATTCACAAACATCCATTCCCTCCACAACAAATGCAGAATGCCAGTAATGTTTACTATTGACAAGATGCACTGCAGAATCTCATCTAAAACTCACAAACCCAAAATCCACAAAATCCAAACTCACAACTGCTACCATCTAGAAGGGCAAGGGCAGCTGATAATCGGAAACACACCACCTGGAAGTTTTCTTCGGGTCACTCACCATCCTGACTTGGAAATTTCGTTGTTCCTTCACTGTCACCAGGTCAAAATCCTGAAATTCCCTTCCCAACAACACTGTGGGTGTACCTACACCTCCAGGGACCGCAGCAGTTCAAAAGGTAGCTTATCACCACCTTCTCGAGAGCAGCTAGGAGCAGACTAGCCAGCGACACACACATTTTATCAATTTCTTAAAAAACTGTATGTTGCTTTCTTTCAATGTAAAAAATTAAAAAAACTACCTATTTAGCACACGCTGCTGAGATTTCCAAATGCTTCTGCCTGCAGTCAACAAGGTGGTCTAGTCATCCATTAATGTTTTTTATTAAAGTGATATATTTTGAATAAGAATGTAGTGTTGAATGACCTACCACTTTAGAGAATTTAGATACCTGCATGTCAAACTACACTAAAACCTGGCCCTAGAATTTTATCTAGGATCTATTAAAGAGAAAGCTGTACTGACCCAAGTTTAAACATTGAATGTCAGTGTGAAACGCAAACTCATTAAGGCAACATTCACTGAAGTGGGGGGAAAAAAAACCATCTCCTGTAATAAATCTAAATCTGGACTCTTCCACAGGGGGGGTTGAAAGATTTTAATGAATTTATAACAAACAGAGTTACAATTTCAGAAGGCACTTACCACAGACATATGGATCTGCTGTCAGGACACAGATGTATAATTACACCCAACGTAGACTAAACACCCATCCAGTTCCACCACCTCTGCACTGTCACCGATTTCTGTGCCAGAGGTAGACAGTAATTAGACACTTGACTGTTGCTGCTAGAGAACGTTTCACAAATTCTCAACTTTATAATGTTTTATTTTGAAAAATGCCTCCTGTCAGTGAATGAACTTCACTCTTACAAAGTGCAGCATCTCATGCTGTAAATTTATTGGCATTTCAACAACTGACTAGTGGTATAAGATGGAAGTTGTGAAATTGGGAAAAAAAATCGCACTACTCCAGCTAAAAGATAAGCTGTCAACTTTGAAAATGAGCAGTGAAGAAAGTAAAGGCTGAAAAGTCACCGCAGGCAGATAGGCCTCAGGAATGGAAAAGAAAGGTTTATGTTTGAGATTTGATTGATGATCTGTACAGCTCACTCTGATAAAAGGGCACATTCAATGCAGCAACAAATCAGACGAGTGCAGCTCTCTTTACTATCCACTTTCATCAGGAAGTGTTGCGTTGTCACAAAGGTTAAACATCACCAGTGGATTAAGTGCCTAAACGATTTCTGCGACCCTTGTCCATCACATTGCATCTGCTGCGCACTTCTACTTTAACAAACGAAATTTTAGATACATTAACAAGAATTCTACTTGACACAGCAATACAGATGGTGCCAAATCCAAAGTTCACCAAGGAGATTATTTGGGTTTAGAATTGCACTGCAGTTTAGTTGCTGATTTGAAGATCACATGGTCTGAATTTGCACTTATTTCTCAAAGACATCTTGAAAACAAACATGCAAAGGGTTCCATGGTGAGTAAGCAGAATTACCAGTGATACACAAAAGCCATTATTAAGTTAGACAAGGGAATTAAACAGTAGAGTTTTATAGTTGAGTTAATTGACTCTTAATTATAACAATTATGTGTGGTGTTTTAAAATCTTACCGTGGAGGGAAAATATGTACACTTGGAACAAAGAAATCCATCTCTCAAAACAAGCAGGCACCACCAGGAGCTGCTTTAAAAATCTGCTTTCTGGAGTTAAATACAGATGTGACCCACTTCATGGAATCAACTCTAATAGATTTTCCAAGTTTGTCCTTGGAATTGTTCATTCCCTCTCATTTAAAACTAAATTAGGCATCACACTCAGATGAATTGTGTTACAATCTCAAACTTTCAATAGAAGTACACGCAGCAAAATGCCGAACACCAAATGTGCTAAATGGCTTGCTACTGAACAATTCCGATTAGGAAGATGGGCCCAAATTGAGTTGGGTCAGGGTTTGCATGCTGAAACATTATCCAGTGTGTATAGACAGTAGGTGAGCACAGGTTTGATCTCAACTTTGAGTATCTTGCCAGCCCTGTCCCAATTCCTAGACTGGCTATGGCAACCTGTTCATAGAATCCCTACAGTGCAGAAAGAGACCATTCGTCCCATCGAGTCTGCACCGACCACAATCCCACCCAGGCCTTATCCCTGTAATGCCCAGTATTTATTCTCACCGGCATCTCCTAACACTAAGGGCCAATTTAACATGACCAATCAACCTAACCTGCACATCTTTGGACTGTGGAAGGAAACTGAAGCAACCAGAGGAAACCCATACAGACATGGGGAGAACGTGCAAACTCCAGAGTCACCCAAGGCTGGAATTGAACCCCGAGGCCCGACACAGTGCTGGGCACTGTGCCCTCATGTCACCCTATTATTATTGAATATTGTTATTGAATAGTTCATTCCACTTGGGGAACTGTCCCCTAGGAAGGGGCATTGCCTCTGGACAGGAAAGATAAGAAGGAAAGAAAAAGTCTTTGGTCTCTTGAAACAAATTCTACCAATTCTTTGCATTACCTCAGGGCTCTTCATCAAAACGCACACCTGAAGGAAACAGGCCTACTGCATTGTAAAATAATTAAAATCTACCCAAGTAAATCACTGGACTACATTTATTCAGCCTTTTCATTTTACAATTATTTATATTGAAGTATTTTATGATTGTTGGTACATAATAAAAATATTTCTTCTTTCATTCCTTAACCTGTATATTGTGCAAAGATGATAGTATGCAGCAGGGAAATAAATTCTACCTGCATATTAACTAGATCTGGATACAAGCAAATTACTGTGGAGGCTGGATTCTGAAATCAAAATAGAAAATGCTGGATAATCTCAGCAGGTCTGGCAGCATCTGGAAGGAGAGAAAAGAGATGACGTTTTGAGTCCAAGAGTCATAGCTTTGACAAAGGATCATCTGGACTTGAAAATATATTTAGTGGGAAATTAGGAAGGCACACAAAGAGTCACAGAAATCTTGAATTCTCTTTTTAAAAATATCAATGAATGATGGAACCATTTGGAGTTATTGAAACTGAGATCACTTCAGTTTTATTGGGTGAGGGTTTGGAGCTAAGGCAGCTGAACTAACTGGACAGAGAAATCAACCATGATCAAATTGACTGGAGAAGCAGGTTAGAAGGACTGAATGAGCCAGCCCTGTTCCTAATTACAAATGTGAAAATTGTTGTGTTCTCATTTAGCTTTAGTTGAAAATGATTGTGAGATTCCTAACAGTGCCAATAGGGCATGGGTATATCGGAAAGCTTGAGATTATCACTGATCACAGGGGATAGACAAATCGTTATTAATTACACAGGTAGCTAGCTTGAAATTTTAAGTTCAGGTAACAATATTGCCAAAGGATCTAATGTCTACCGTCACTTTGACTATTTTGTTCTCATGACCTTTGACACCATGGATTCCAAAGTGGCTAACAGAAGCATCAAGGAGGAGAAGGCAAAAAGCAATCCATAATAAAACATTCCAACAACTTATTCTGTCTGTTAATGTGTATCAGCTTGTCTTTAAGCACTGGAGAAAGTGAAGGAACAGTTAATCTTTTTAAGTGTGTTTTATCCCTTGACGATTTGCAGAGTTGATAGACTCCAGATTATATGTATAAGCAATTGTAAATAAAACTCCAATGCACAGATAACCCATACTGTATCATCTCCCAGGGTAAAAGGCAGTAGATCACAAAAAAGTCACAGTGGCACAGTGATCAGCACTGCTGCCCACAGTGTCACGGACCTGTCTGTGCGGAGTCTGCACATTGTCCCTGTGTCTGTGTAGGTTTTTTCCAGTGCTCCAGTTTCCTCCCACACATTTAAGGAACACTGGCTCCAAAAGTCTGCGAACAACTTCTTGCTGCTGGGGACAAGCTGTGACCTTTAACAACTTGTGTTCTTTGATAAATTCCAGGCCAGCTTAGATGCAGGAAATCCCAGCATACTTAAAAAAAAAGTTGACAATCGGGTTTGTTTGATTGAAGATTCAATGTCTGAATGAAATTGAAGATTCAAAGTTAAATGTCTGCAGGCCATTCAGCCATATCCCTGGGCAACAAAATGGAATGATTGAACAACATAGGACTTCACCATTATTGAGAAGTGTTGGAAACCCCAGGTGTCTCTGTGTGATACAACATTGAAGAGACCAGAGGACAAAGATGGTTCACAACTGTGTTTGTGCCCTTCTTGATCAGCAATTCTGAAAATGCTAATGATTGCTGTTTCTTGCTACAATATATTTTCAACATCTACGAAACAACACAACTTATTCAGAATGTTTCAATAACTCAAAATTGCCCCTAACAAGCACCAAGATAGAGTGGGATAACAGGTAAGTAAACAAAAAGATAAGACTTTTTTAAAGTTTATTTATTTATTAGTCACAAGTAATGCTTACATTAACTGCAATGAAGTTACTGTGAAATTCCCATAATTGCAACAGTCCAGCACCGGCGCCTTTTCGGGTCAATGCATCTAGCCAACATGTGTTTCAGACTGTGGGAAGAAAGCAGAGCACCTGGAGGAAACCCATGCAGACACAGGGAGAACATGCAGACTCCACACAGACAGTGACTCTAGACGGGAATCAAACACGAGACCCTGATGCTGTGAAGCAGCAGCGCTAACCACTGTGCCACTGTACCGCTCTCCATTGAAATTAATGGACAAGACTCTTGAGAACCATGTGCAGTGTAAAACAAGTGGTTAATTCATCATGAGGCCATTCGACACTTCTGCCCTGGTAATCTCACTCCACTGAGCCTACTCAGTGTAAAATTTCACTAGCAACAAAATAAACAGAGCTCCAGACATGATTTCATCCTCTACTCACGAGGTAATTATTGATGACAAAGGCCATCTCACCCAGTTCATCTCATCCATCCCAGAATGATATGCAAATACATGAACTATGAGCAGGGGTAGCCCAATGCCTACGTTACAGTTCCAACTCAAAAGTATTTAATTGGATGTAAGGTGATTTGGAACAATGTGAAAGGTATTGTACAAATGTAGGTTTTGTGTTTCTTTCATTACATCAGCATGTAGTAGACAGAGTGACTGTAACAATGGTGAAATTGGATACTCAATGTGGATTCACTAAGGATAATTAATCACAGAGCAATCAACTGATGTTAGGAAAGTAGCCACAAAGAAATTGTTATATTTACGAAACAAATCAATTCTGTAGCTTATCCCCCTGACCCCAAAACATACTCTTGAAACTCTCCACAACACCTCACCAATCTCCCCCTTTCCTCCCTCCAACCACTTCCTGGAAAACACACAGACACATACAAATCACACACACACAATCATATACACATACATACATATATATACTCACACATACACACACACACAAATATACAGATACACATGAATCACACACATACTCAAATACACAAATATACGCACACACAAATACATACAGACACACAAAAGCAGGAGCCCGGGTCCTTGATGCTGTCAGGCAAGGGTGCTAACCACTGTGCCATCCCAAAAATGTCCTTTGGGCCAGAACCAAACTAGCAACCTAAGGCATTTTCATACCATTCTACTAAGAATATCTCAGGTCACTGACCAGCATTCATCATCCATCAGATAGACCAGACTATCAGGCTGAGTTCATGGGACAGATAGAAATAAACTTGATTGCACCACAAGTTTTGTAGAATGATTTCTAATAAACATCAGATTAATGGTACACTGAACGTGTAATACATTGACCCTGCCAATGTCAGAAACTGCATAATTTCACACTCCGCCATTTATAGATACGGATTTGTCAAAATCTGATCAGAAAGCAGTGTCCCTTTAAGGCATCCTGGGGTTGGCTTTATTTACAGCACCTTTTTTCAATCAGGGTTCTTAAGTCGAATATAGGCTTGGGTGGAGTAACCACAGAATATAAGTATGAGGTGACAAATATAGAATGCTGAAAAGCAATCAGCTGGATCAGCCCCTCCAGTTAGAAGCTGAAGACACAAAGCAATCCTATTAATTCACGCATCAATCAAGTGTAAGTATTGTGTGTGCGCGCACACACACACACCCACATCCCCCCTCACACACACCCCCACACACACACATCCCCCCTCACACACACACCCACACACCCACCCATACTACAAGGGGATTATAAACTTTAGTATTTACATAAAACGGAGGGAAAGATGGGTACAGTTGCTGTGTCAGATCTAAATTGAATAGTTTTCCCATGTTACTTGCATTCAGAATGTTAAACTAATTGTGGAGAAGAAACGTTCCTTCAGCTAACTGAAAGAATAACAGCAATAACTAAACAAAGGAAATGTCTGTCAGTGAAATAACTCTGACTGGAAAGAAACATCAGTTAGTTACAGAACTTAAAGTAAAACCACAACTAGGGTGTACACAGACGAGGGTGGCACGGTGGCACAGTGGTTAGCACTGTGGCCTCACAGCACTGGGGACCTGGGTTTGATTCCTGGCTTAGGTCACTGTCTGTGTGGAGTTTGAATGTTCTCCCATGTCTCTGTAGGTTTCCTCCAGATGCTCTGGTTTCCTCCCACAGTCCAAAAATATGCAGGTTAGGTTGCCTCTTAGTATCAGAGGGACAAGCTAGGGTAAATAGATGGAATTATGGTGATAGGGTCGGCATGGGATTGTGGTCAGTGCAAACTTGACAGGTTGAATAGCCTCCTTCTGCACTGTAGGATTCTATGATTCTAGACACAGCCTGGAATTGCAATTCAGCAGGTCCAGTCCTGGGTCTGCCTCATAAAAGTCTTAGGTAGTGAGTTCCAGATGGGCAGATCATTACTGGTTACCAGAGGAACACTTACACAAAGTCACAACTGTGATGTATACACAAGTCCCTGCCTGAGACTGCAGTACAACAGGCCTAGTTCACGGTCTGCCAACAGCTTATAATGAGTTCCAGCTGGGCAAGCCATTATAGGTTACCAGGAGAACTTGTATTCAATGAGTCCCACAGGGTGATCAATAGTGATTCCCAATGGGCTGCATGGGGATTACCACACCCGCACAGCCAGACCCAGAGCCAAATCAATGCTGGTTAAATGGCCAGTGATTATCACATTATTGCCTCAATGAGCTCAGGGGAAGCACTGTGACAGGCTTTGCAAATTGCATATTAATTTTATTTAATTATAGGCAAGGTGGTTGGCATTAACTGGGCATTCACTTGGATCCCAATAAATAGACATTATTAAGTTCCCTACAGGGAAACTGTAAACCAAAAGAACAAAATTTACTGACGTCCACGTGAAGAAATTACCATCAAGATTTCACTTTTTGTAGCATTTATTTTAACACCAATCGGAGCCAACCTGAATTACATGTCAATTAATAGGGAAAGGAGACCTCAAATGAAAAGGTAAAGAGAGGAACTTGCTGGTGGTGTTCATTAAGTTTAAGCCTAAGGTTAACAGAGATGGTTAAGTGTACAATATTTCTTTCTCGATTACATTTGCCAATCAGGAATGTTTATGGAGCACATTGCTGTAGAAAATTAAACAGATGGAAGTTGAATCCAATGGGTGAAATGGCATGTACTGTAGAGTACCGTGCCAAAATGTCCATGTAACACAGGGCTAACCTGCATTGAGATTTACCCTCCAGGATAGTTTGAGAGTTTGTAAAATGCACTCAGGGTTGGCACAGCTACATTTAAAGCAGATTTGATGATGGCAGGTCATCATAAGAAATAGGAGCAGGAGTAGGCCATCCAGCCCCTCGAGCCTGCCCCGCCATTCAATAAGATCATGGCTGATCTGTAGTGGATCAGTTCCACTTTCCCGCTGTCTCCCCATAACCCTTAATTCCCTTGTCAATCAAAAACCTATCCACTCTTGACTTGAACGTATTCAGCGAGGAAGCCTCCACCACCTCATCAGGCAGAGAATTCCAAAGATTCACCACCCTTTGCGTGAAGAAACCCCTCCGCAACTCCGATCTGAACTTCCCCCTCCTAATCTTGAGGCTGTGCCCTCTAGTCCTGCTATCTTTGCTAAGCGGGAAGAGTCTCTCAACCTCTACCCTATCCATCCCCTTCATTATCTTATACGTCTCTATACGATTCCCTCTCAGCCTTCTAAACTCCAAAGAGTACAAACCTAGCCTATTCAGTCTCTCCTCATATTCCAATGCCCTCATCTCCGGTATCAGCCTAGTAAACCTTCTCTGCACCCCCAAAATTCTCCAAACGTCCCATGACTCAACTTGATTGCACACTCTTTCCCATGTGATTGTAATCTATCCATTGGATGCTAGTCAGTGTCCTGGGATATTTTGTGTAAAATAAAATGAGTGCCTTCCTTCCATAGAATCCCTATAGTGTAGAAGGAGGGCATTCAGCCCAATTCTGCACCAACAACAGTCCCATCCAGGCCCTATCCCCTTAACCCATATAGTTACTCTGCTTAATCACATTAAGGGGTTACATAGAACATAGAACACTACAGCACAAACAGGCCCTTCGGCCAACAAATTGCGCCGATCACATCTATACCTACCAAGCCATAGACCTATCTGTAACTCCCTATCCCGTTAGATCCCATATATGCATCCAGAAGTCTTTTAAAAGACCCCAGCGAGTTCGCCTCTACCACCACCGACGGCAGCCGATTCCATTCACTCACTACCCTCTGAGTGAAAAACTTACCCCTAACATCTCCTCTGTATTTGCTTCCCTGCACCTTATATCTGTGTCCTCTCGTAGCGACCATTTCAGCTCGGGGAAATAGCCTCTGAGAATCCACCCTATCTATTCCTCTCAACATTTTACAAACCTCTATCAGGTCACTTCTCAACCTTTGTCTCTCCAGGGAGAAGAGACCTAGTTCACTCAACCTATCTTCATAAGGCCTGCTTCCCAATCCAGGCAACATCCTTGCAAATCTCCTCTGCACCCTTTCAATAGCTTCCACATCCTTCCTATAGTGAGGCGACCAGAACTGCACACAGTACTCCGAGTGGGATCTGACAAGGGTCTTATAAAGTTGCAGCATTACCTCCCGACTCCTAAACTCAATCCCACAATTATTTAACATGGTCAATCAAGCTAACTCACATCTTTGGAACATGGGAAGAAACTCACGCTGACATATGAAGAACGTGCAGACTCCACACAGACAGTCACCTGAGGTTGGAGTTAAACCCGGGTCCCTGGAGCTGTGAGGCAACAATGCTAACCACTGCCACCATGCTGCCCATTGCTCTGAATAAGTGTGAGCATCCCATCGGTGACTCCTACTGGTGGTCAAGCTGAAATCATGAGTTAATTGTCTGAAGAAGTTGAGACCAACTTGGAACAAATAGCTCTGTGGTGTAGTGTGTCACTGCATTGTACTGCATTTTTTAGCTGATCATATTAATGTTATTTGATATAGCTCAACAATGTAGCTGGCAAATGGTCTTTGGTAATAAGAGGGGCATGTAATAATGTGTTACACTGCAGTAGTCAATGAGATATGTTTTACCCAACCATAAGTATTTGCTGCTATCACAGATAAATGTCACACTATGTAGTTATACAATTCCACAATGTACTGTCTCTTATTCTTATGGGATAGGTCAAAAGTCCTATCTGATAACCTTTTGTATTTCAATTGTCTCACCTCTGGTTTACCTCTGCCCTCAGTACTTATTTAGCAATCACTACTTGCTAGGATTATTCTAATACAATTGTCATCAACATGCACCTTTCTACAAACCCTCTCTCCCTCAAAACATGACCGTCCTTCCTGATGGGGCAACTTTCCAGAGTTCCTTTTCAACCAATCAATAAGACACCAGTTCATGGTTTGGTCACTTTTGGAAAACTAAGCAACTCCTTACTATCTCTGAGCTTTTCCCACAGTTCTTCAATTTTTAGATCATTTTAGCCAGCTCATACAAAGAAACTCCTGATTCATTTCCTGCCAAACAGAAAATCTGACTTGCTTCCTCTCCTCACAAGAATTCTTTATCATCCCCTTTCTTCTCTGACAACTTCCATTCTGTATTTGCATCTGAGCACTGATTGCCCTTATCCTCCCACTCTGCTGTTTTTATGTCTCTTTTATATCTGAAGCTCTCCTTTGTGTCATTATCTAATTTCCTTTCCGTGGATACTGCTTCTAGGTCATGGGTCAGCATATCACATGGGCCAGTATTTCTTACTATCCCGGAAAGGTACAATTGATTCTTTTACAGGTGATGCAAACTCTTAAAAGTCCTTTTCAAACATTCTTAAAAGCAATTACAGATTTTAAAGAAAATGCAAATTCTTCTTATTGTATTCTGCTTCTGCATCAAAGGTTAGCACAAGAGAGACTAAAACTATGGTTGTTGGTTAAGAAGTAGACACATTTAATGTGTTAATCCACAAATAAACATAAATATAAAGACTGACTCCTCTTCAATGCATCAGCAACATGCTTTCTGTCGTGGGGCATGGGCATCACTGAGTGGCCAGCATTTATTGCCCATCTCTGCTTGGCCAAGGCCAGTTGAGAGTGAACTATATTGCTGTGGCTCTGGAGTCACATCTAGGCCAGACTGGGTAAGGATGGCAGATTTCCTTCCCTAAGGAACTTTAGTGATCCAGATGGGTTTTCCCTGACAATCTATAAAAGTTTCATGGTCATCAGTAGATTCTTAATTCCATACGTTTTCATTGAGTTACAAATTCTACTACCTGCTGTGGCAGGATGCGAACCCAGGTCCTCAGAACATCAGCTGTGTTTCTGGATTAATAGTCATAGAACATAGGACATTACAGCACAGTACAGGCCCTTCGGCCCTTGATGTTGCACCGGCCAGTGGACCCTCTAACCCAAACTATTCCAATATCATCCATATGCCTATCCACCAAACATTTGAATGCCCCCAAAGTAGGCGAGTCCACAACTGCTGCAGGCAGGGCATTCCACGCTCCCACCACCCTCTGTGTAAAGAACCTGCCTCTGACATCCGTCCTATAACTACCACCTCTTAATTTAAAGTTATGTCCCCTCGTGTTGGTCATCACCATCCGAGGAAAAAGGCTCTCACTATCCACCCTATCCAATCCCTTGATCATCTTATACGCCTCAATTAGGTCACCGCGTAACCTTCTTCTCTCTAATGAAAATAACCTCAGGTCCCTCAGCCTTTCCTCATAAGGCCTTCCCACCATACCAGGCAACATCCTGGTAAACCTCCTCTGCACCCTTTCCAATGCTTCCACATCTTTCTTATAATGCGGCGACCAGAACTGTACGCAATACTCCAAGTGCGGCCGCACCAGAGTTTTGTACAGTTGTAACATAACCTCACGGCTCCTAAATTCAATCCCTCTACCAATAAAAGCTAACACACCCTACGCCTTCTTAACAACTTTATCAACCTGGGTGCCAACTTTCAAAGAGCTATGTACTTGTACCCCAAGATCCCTCTGCTCGACAACACTATTAAGGGTCCTTCCATTAGCCCTATATTTCATATGCCTGTTATTCCTACCAAAGTGAATCACCTCACACTTATCCGTATTGAATTCCATAAGTCAAGCAATAATACCACTAGGCCATCACTCCCTAAGTGCAACAAAGTATTGTTGACCTTCTAACATTATTAGAATGACTGATTCCTAATGACTTTGCCTCTGCAACCTGAAAATCCCTGCACCCCCACAATCTTGACACAATTTTCAAGTGGCTCAAGAAATGGATGAGTAGCACCGCGAATAAAACAGGCGGGATCCTTCTTGCAATGCACGGATCAGAGTCTAATGTCATTTGTAGAACCCTATTGCAATTATTGTGTTCCACTGAATCAACATTTTTAAGAGAATTGTTGCAGGATGTTCTCACAATGCTGCAGAATAAAAAGTTCCAGCACTGACTTTTGTATGTCCTGTGGTGAGACAGTAAGGTGAGTTCTTCTCTACCACCACCACATCCCTCCATCCCTCTATCCCTGACCTTCAGAGACTCACCTTTGGCTCACCTCTGCCTTGTCAGCACTTGTTTAGCAATCACTACTTTCCAGATTATTCTGATACTTTGGATGTTGCACCTATTACAATGAGCACTTGGCGAGTTTGCAACCGCCAGCCCTTGAGAGATAAAATTGGGCACACCTTATTGATGCCCATAACAGTCCCAACAAGGAAAAATCAAAGAATCCCTACAGCGCAGATATAGGCCATTCAGCTCATTGAATCTACAGCAACAACAGTCCCATACAGGCTCAATCCCTGCAACCCCACTAATCACCCTGACACTGAGAGGCAATTTTACCATGGCCAATCAGCCTAATCTGCACGGCTTTGGAGCATGGGAGGAAACTAGAGCACCTGGAGGAAACCCATGCAGACACAGGGAGAATGTGCAAACTCCATTCAGACAGATACCCGAGGCTGGAATTGAACCCAAGTCCCTGGTGGCAGCAGTGCTAACCATTGTGCCATGATGCCAGATAGAATGAGAACTCAGGTAGAATGGGAAATTTGACAATATTAAAATCCTCTTCCATGGGTGAGTGGGAATAGCTGACTTCTTGCAAGGAGTTGGCAAAGATATAATGGATCAAATGGTCTCTTTCCGTTTGTAACCATTCAATGAGTCTGTAAATTTTTGACTTTGAGGGGTTGTTGCAGTAGCATATCTTAAACAATGTTAGGGGTTGGAAATCTCGAACATCAGTATCTGAAGTGGGATGCACTTAAACCCTAACATCAGAACTAGTCCATAAGGAGCCAAGGTTCTTGCTTCAGGTCTTTATGTAATGAGTCCTGTTTCAGAACATGAGGATTGTGATTGTGATACTTCCTTGTCCATACCCATTACCCTAAATCCACTATCAAGAAAGGAACTTGGATAAGATGCTAAGAAGCTTAATTCAGACATAGAAAAAATTCTGCTGGAAAAACAGGTGCTGGCATAATGGTAAACAGAAATGTACGAGTCCAAACTGGATTTCCATTTTAAGTGCGCAAAACCAGTTCAGACCAGCAACAGCCATTTCCATATTTTAGTGTTTTTCTCTATTGGTAAGCTCATGCTTTAGGGACATGGTTCAAATCCCACCACAGCAGCTGGTGGAATTTAAATTCAATTATTAAATCTAGAATATAAAGCTATAATTACAGTATTGGAGACTGTGAAGTTATTATCAAAAATAAGCAAAATACTGCAGATGCTAGAATTTGAAATGGGAATAGAAAATGCTAGAAGACTCAGCAGGTCCAGCAGCATCAGTTGGAGATAAAATAGTCTATTCTTGTTTGCGTAGCTGTCATTCTTGCTGTAAAAACCCATCTGATTGACTAATATCCTTTAGGGAAATGAATCTGCCCCACTTACCCCACTCAGGCCTACATCTGACTCCAGACCCACAACAATGTTTTGGATATTAAACATTCAATTCTCTTGAATCCTGACAGTGCAGGAGGAGGTCATTCAGCCTGTCAAGTCTGCACCAACTCTCCGACAGAGTATCTTACCCAGGCCTGCCCTATCACCTTAACCCCATACATTTACCATAACTTAGCCACCTAACCAATACATCTTGGGACACTAAGAAACAATTTAGCACAGCATCTAATCTGTACACCTTTGAACTATGGGAGAAAACTGGATCACCCAGAAGAAACTTATGCTGACATGGGGAGAACATGCAAATTCCACATGGAGTCACCCAAGTCCAGATTCAACCCTGGGTCCCTGGTGCTGTGAGGCAACAGTATTAACTAGCCACTATGCTCCCATTCTGCCCATAGTTCAAGGGCAATTTGGGGTGGGCAATAAATACCAGCTTTGCCAGCGACACCCAAATCTGATGAAAGAATTGTTAAAAAACTGGCCTGTGGCCATCAAAGTTTTCAAGAATGTAAGATGATCTCATTGGAACATGTAAGATTCTGAGGGGGCTTTACAGGTTTGATGCTGAGAGAGTTTTTCTCCCTCAGCATGGAATCTAGAACTAGATAGCAAAGTTTCAGAATAAGGTGTTCTCCATTTAAGATGGGGGTAAGGAGGAAGCTTTAATTTATTTCAGGCAGTTTTTAATCTCTGAAAATCTGTAAACCAGAGAGAGTGGAGGTTGGATCAATGAATATATATAAGACTAAATGAGACAGATTCTTGAGTGAGGCAAGAGTTATTAAAGTAGGTCCTCATTTGATTAAAGGTTCCATCTATAAATACAGATAAAGTCACCATAGTTCCGGCTAACCATAGGCTGTGACTTAACCTGAGGATCACGACATGTCAGGCAAGGTTGAGAAGGCAGAGTTCTGATGAATAACCTTAGCCAGTATCACATCACTAACCAGCTGTGCAGCCAACTGAGCTAAACCAACCCCAATTATAGCAATACTTGTATATATCAGATCTGACAAAGGGTCATCGTGATTCAAAATGTTGGCTCTATTCTCTCTCCTCACATGATATCAGACCCATTGTGATTTTCCAGCATTTTCCCAAGTCCCGAGGTGGCTGGATATAGCACTTGGGGTGAATGGGATTAAAAGTTATGGAGAAAAAGCGGGATTGGGCTATTGAGTTGGATGATTAGCCATGAACATGATGAATGGCGGAGCAGGCTCAAAGGGCTGAATGGCCTCCTCCTGCTCTTGTCTTCTGTGTTTCTTTGTTATCTGATTTTTGTTTCCAGCAAATTAAGTATTTTGCCTTTAACTTGTATGTAAGTGTTGCTGATGTGAATTGCCGACCAAAAGGGAATCTATCGTAAATTTTAAATGGGAAGTACATAAATATTTGTAAAAGATTCTGTATCCGAAAATCATTGGCACCCTACACAGGATTTTTCATTAGTCTACCAGTGCTAGCTGTGCATTAAAGCCTGTCACAGTTAAGGCAGGGCCTGAAACATTCAGCCTTTGCTTTGAAAGCATCAAATCTTTCTAAAAGGCCATGTCTCCTGATAAGTTGGCTGTCTGCCCTATAGTCCAATTCAACACATGGGGGATTGCCAAATTGTGCCAATGTGCTAAGGATTACCCCTTTTAGTAAAACGCTTCTTTCTTGTTCAAATGATGCCAGTTTAAAAATAACTTCATCTCACCTCCAACAGGACTAATGATCTTTGGCAGCTAACAATACTGCTTTTAAATTTTTGGAACAGACAATTTTTGGCTCAATACTGAATCAGCCTGAAGTGAACAACAGCAAGTACTTGGAGTTCTGGATCTCCTTGTACCATTCATCTGCCTTGTGTCCCATCTTCCTAACTCAACATTCCATCCATTTCTGATGTTAACTGCAGCCTCAGGAATCCTCAGCTTCTGGGAGCAACTCTTTATTGGCATTCACCTCGTAATAAATGTCAGCAGAGTTGGTGCTCTTAGAAGTGTCACTGATGATGGTTTAAGTAGCAATACTTGACACACTGAAACCTGAGTTGACACTTTAAGCCTTTAGGATTGATTGGGATAAATGTCAGAGGTGGTTGCAGACATGTGAGAATGACAGTTTGGGATTGAGGGGTGGGGAGAGATCTTCTAGCTCACCTGGGACTTTAACTTTGCTAATATTGATTGGAATAGCTATAGCTCTAGCTCGTTGGAGGGGTCAGTTTTCGTACAGAGTGTGCAGGAAGGTTTTTTGACTCAGTATGTAGATAGGCCAACTAGAGGTGAGGCTACATTGGATTTGGTGCTGGGCAATGAGCCAGACCAGGTGTTAGGCTTGGAAGTTAGTGAACATTTTGGTGATAGTGACCACAATTCGGTTACGTTCACCTTAGTGATGGACAGGGATAGGCATGAAGCTGGGGGCTGTAGTTATAGCTGGGGGAAGGGTAATTATGAGGCCATCAGGAGAGAATTAGGGTGCATAGATTGGACTAGGGAACTACAGGGACTGGGAACATCTGGAATGTGGTGCTTATTCAAGGAGCAGCTGCTGCGAGTCCTTGATAAGTATGTCCCTGTCAGGCAGGGAGGAAATGGACGAGTAAGAGAGCCTTGGTGTACGAAAAGAGTTGATTTGCTGGTTAAGAAGAAAAAGGAGGCTTATGTCAGGATGAGGCTTGAAGGCTCAGGTAGTGCAATGGATAGCTATAGATTAGCTAGGAAGGAGGTAAAAAGTGAATTGAGGAGAGCTAAGAGGGGACACGAGAAGATGTTGGCTGATAGGATTAAGGAGAATCCTAAAGCTTTCTTTCGATATGTTAAGAATAGAAGATTGGTTAGGCAAGATTAGGGCCAGTCATAGACAGCAGTGGGAAGTTGTGCGTGGAGCCTGAAGAGATTGGTGAGGCACTGAATAAATATTTCTCTTCGGTATTCACGCAGAGTGCTGGAAATGTAGCTGTGGAGAGCACTGAGGTAAGGGTTGCAAATTGGGGAGTATTGTAGTAGATAGGGAGGATGTGTTAGAAATTCTCGAGGGTTTGAAGTTGGATAAGTCCCCTGGGCCGGACGGGATTTACCCTAGGATTCTCTGGGAGGCAAGAGAGGAGATTGCAGAGCCTCTGTCTCTGATCTTCAGGTCCTCGTTGGTTACGGGTGTGGTTCCGGAGGACTGGAGGATAGCGAATGTGGTCCCATTGTTTAAGAAGGGGAAGAGAGACCTTCCTGGGAATTATAGGCCAGTGAGTCTTACTTCTGTGGGGGGCAAGGTATTGGAGAGAATTATTAGGGATAGGATTTATAGTTATTTAGAGAGAAATGAATTGATTGGGGCTAGTCAGCATGGTTTCGTGAAGGGTAGGTCATGCCTTACTAACCTCATTGAGTTTTTTGAGAAAGTGACCAGAGAGGTGGATGGGGGTAAGGCGGTTGATGTAGTATATATGGACTTTAGTAAGGCGTTTGATAAGGTGGCCCATGGAAGACTTCTACAGAAAATGCAGATGTGTGGAAAAGAGGGTGATTTAGCTAATTGGATTAGGAATTGGCTGGCAGATAGAAGACAGAGGGTGGTGGTTGATGGGAGATATTCATCGTGGAGTTCGGTGACGAGTGGTGTGCCTCAGGGGTCTGTTTTGGGGCCCATGCTGTTTGTAATTTTTATAAATGATCTGGATGAGGGTATTGAGGGATGGATCAGTAAATTTGCAGATGATACTAAAGTTGGTGGAGTGGTAGATAGTGAAGAGGGGTGTTTTAGTTTACAGAGTGACTTGGAAAGTTGCAGAGCTGGGCCGAGAGGTGGCAAATGGAGTTTAATGTGGAAAAGTGTGAGGTAATGCACTTTGGCAGGAACAATAAATGTGTAGAGTATAGGGCTAATGGTAGGGCTCTTAATAGTGTTGAGGAACAGAAGGATCTGGGTGTATGTGTCAATAGATCCCTGAAAGTAGGCAGTCAAGTGGATAAAGTTGTTAAGAAGGCTTATGGAGTCTTAGATTTTATTGGTAGGGGGATTGAATTTAGGAGCCGCAGCATCATGTTGCAGCTGTACAAAACTCTAGTGCGGCCGCACTTGGAGTATTGTGTGCAGTTCTGGTCGCCACATTATAAGAAAGATGTGGAGGCATTGGAGATGGTACAGAGGAGGTTTACCAGGATGTTGCCTGGTATGGAGGGCAGGTCCTATGAAGAGAGGTTGAAGGATTTGAGGTTGTTTTCGTTAGAAAGGAGGCGGCTAAGGGGGATCTTATTGAAACATATAAGATAATTAGAGGTTTGGATAGGGTGGACAGTGATAGCCTTTTTCCTAGGATGGAAAAAGCTAGCAAGAGGGGACACAACTTTAAATTAAGGGGTATGAGTTATAGGACGGATATCAGAGGTAGGTTCTTTACTCAAAGAGTGATTAGGGAGTGGAATGCCCTGCCTGCAGCTGTTGTAGATGCGCCAAGTTTGGTGGCGTTTAAGAGGTTAGTTGATAAGTATATGGATGAGAAGGGAATGGTTTAGTTAGGAGGGGCATTGCTTTTTATTTTGGTCGGCACAACATCGAAGGCCGAAGGTCCTGTTCTGTGCTGTATTGTTCTATGTTCTATGTTCTAGGCTTTCTCACACAACTGTGCTTCTTCCCCACTCTTTCCAATCCAGACTTCCTGCTGAAATGTCTGAGGACTGGGGGTGAGAGGCAGATTCCCCAGAAAGCTGGCAAAATTTTCCATGATTCTCAGAATCATAAAACCCTACAGTGCAGAAAGAGGCCATTAGGTCTGCACTGAACACAATCCCACCGAGGCCCTACCCCCATACGCCTGCATAATATACCCACTAATCCCTCTAACCTACAACACCTGGACACTAAGGGGCAATTTCTTAGCATGGCCAATCAACCTAACTCACACCCCCCCCACCCCCACGGGAGGAAACTGGAGCACCCAGAGGAAACCCACGCAGACACGAGGAAAATGTGCAAACTCCACACAGACAATGACTCGAGCTGGGAATCGAATCCAGGACTGTGCCATCCATAAGTGCTTCTTATCCAGGTCACATTGTCATACACCCACATATTTGCCCGCTGATCTCCCTAACCTGCACATCTTTGGACATTAAGGGGCAATTTAGCATGGCCAATCCACCTAACTTGCACATTTTTTGTACTGTGGGAGGAAACTGGATCACCTGGAGGAAACCCATGCAGAAATGGGGAGAATGTGCAAACTCCATACATTGACCCAAGGCCAGAATTAAACCTGGGTCCTGGCATTCTCTGCACTATTGCTAAATCTCCCCATTTCCCATATAGTCAATCTGCTCATGTCCTTAAATGTAATTTTTGTGCATAGTAATTGAGGAAAACATTACGGTTTCTCTCTCAATATTCTTTATGCCTCTTGGGTTATTTGCAGTCAAAGCAATTTTAAAGAGGTTTTCAACTCTTTGAACCAAGGATGGTGTGCCTGTCCCTTTGAGGAGATGTGCTGAGGGCTATTATTATTCATTTGTGGGATATGGGCATCGCTGGCTGGCAAGCATTTATTGCTCATTCTTTGGAGGGCAGTTGTGAGTTAACTACATTGCTGTGTCTCTGCAGTCCACGTAGGCCAGACAAGTAAGGACGGCAGATTTTCCTCCCTAAAGGACATTAATGAACCAGATGATTTACACAGTCCTCAGCAGATTCGTAATTCCAGAGATTTTTTACTGAACTCAAATTTCACCAACTGCCATGGCAGGATTCAAACTTGGGTCTCCAGAACGTTAGCTGAATTTCACGATTCATAGTCCAATGACAATACCACTAAGCTATCGTCTCCCTCTGTTGTACTGAGCAAACACTTTGACCTCAGCAGCAGCCTAGGCAAGAATACTGATTTTGCAGTTGCCTTCAGTGTAAATGCACTAGGCAGAGAAAGAGGCAGAATGACATGATTTCTTCTACTGATCACTAACAGAAACCTTTGTGGAAATTACCACAGGCAAGCACATGATGGGTGATGTCTTCATGCTGCAATAACCTGTTGACACTTGACTGCCGAGCCTCATTTGTAAGAAGTAATCACTCGAGTGAGTTGAAGGAAGCAATCATATTTTTGCTGGAATCCGAAACAAAACCAGAAAAACAATCTCCTCAAAAGTCATCTAGACTTGAAACATTCAGGACAATGCGACAAAGAATGATCCAGACTCAAAACATTGGCTCTATTCTTTCTCCACAGATGCTGTTAGACATGCTGAGATTTTCGAGCAATATTTTTCTGGAGTTTATTTGAGTAGCCTGATACTGGATGTTTAAAAAATTTTCTTTAGTGATTTCTACAGAAAGTGCACCCCCATGGCCCCCCCCCCCCCACCCCCAATAGGGAAACATGCCGTTTATTCAAGTCCAGAGAGCAGAGGTAGAGCCCGGCCTTGGTGTCTGCCAAATATGTGCAAGGTATTGCTGATGTTTAACCAGCTAAGCTTGTAGCCCTGTCAGTTGGTCAGCTAGTGTCCCCCTACCCCAACAGGAATTCACTGGACAGATAGAGGTGATAGTATATATGAAGGCAGTTATTTATTATTCAGATGGTGTTGGTTACAGAATATGTTAAATAAGTATTTGTAATCTTCTATATTTTAGTCTTATTCATTACTTATAACTATGTACAATAAAGAATATCTACAAGGAAATATCACCATGTCTTGGTCTTAATAAGAAATGAAGCAAATCAGCATTAGCAGAGCAATTGTTTTGGAGAAATTGATGAGATTGGGAGTGGAATTTCTTGATGCTAAAAACTAATGATAATCCTTCTTTCTCAATTTGTGAGCAGCCTTTTTAGGCTCCTTAGAGGGATCTTGAGACACGGCCTATTAGTTTCAGATCCGTCATCCATCTCATGGGATAACATTGGAATTCAGAAGAATGAGGGGAGATCTTATAGAAACACATAAGATTATTAAAAAAATAGATAAGATAGGCAGGCAAAATAGAACTAGGGGTGTGGCCTCAAAGTAAAGGGGAGCAGATTTAGGACTGAGTTGAGGAGAAACTCTTTGACACAAAAGATTATAAATCTGTGGAACTCCCTGTCCAATCAAGCAGTTGAGACAACCTCGTTGAATATTTTTAATATAAAGATGGATAAGTGTTTGAACAGTAAAGGAATTAAGGGTTATGGTGATTGGGTGGGTAAATGGAGCTGAGTCCATGAAAAGATCAGCTGTGATTTTATTGAATGGTGGAACAGGCTCGAAGGGCTGAATGGCCGAGTCCTGCTCCTAGTTCTTGTGTTTAATATCATGCCAATGCCATATGGAGAGGCATGGCAGGAGAACACGGGTTCCTTAGACTGGCCAAAATGTACTAACAAGTTGGAAGAATGCAGCAATTGATTTATTCTTTTGAAAGCCTCTTTGTGGAGAATCTTCTCCACCAATGCTGGTGGTTCTCTGGCAGAACATGCAGTTTTTTCAGCACATCCTCTAAAATTTGCTAAATGCTCAGCTTCTGTCAACCCAGTAATGATTACATCATCAAGATATATCCCAACACACGGCAACCCCTGCAGCAGATTCTCCATTCTCCTCTGGAACATTGCACATGCTAAAAACATACCAAAAGGTGTGTCTTAAGCATGTGCTAAGATAACTTTGTGTGTGTTTATTGTGACATAACCTCAGGAAACATCTAATTCTACTCACAATCTGAGGTTTTTTTTTAATCTTCAACACCAAATGTAAAGCTGCTCCTTCACCAGTTTACGTAAAATACAACTCATTTATTTACAGGTTAAAACTATACAAGGGCTTGCAGCTTCATGGCTACAATAAGCTACCGAGATGATGAGTACAGAAACCCACATTTCCCACCCCCACCCCCACCCCCCGCCACTACCCTGCTCCCCAATTGGTTCCCTGGGTCATGTGACACTTACTCTGCTGATTGGCCCCTAAAGAGACAATCACCACAGGTTCCAGGTTTAGGATGGACGAGCTAGAAACATATGATTGGTGCAGACTTGGAGGCCGAAGGGCCTGTTCCTGTTCTGTAATGTTCTTTGTTATTGATTCTGAATTATTTAAAGAGAAATTTTTAGCAAAAGATTATTTCTAATTCAGACTCCAAATTTTAGCAATCTTTAACGCAAATAAGATCCAACCTGTGTCACCTTTAAATATCTGACAGGTCTATTTGGAATCGTGGGCTTTAGGAGCACTACTCCTTCACCAGGTGAGTGAAGGAGCAACGCTCTGAAAACTCATGATTCCAAATAAACCCATTAGACTTTAACCTGGTGCTGTGCGAATTCTTACTGTGCCCATCCCCGTCTAACGCCAGCATCTCCACATGTTCAACTGTGTTTTATTTAACGGCTGTAGCAACCAGAATGTTGAGCCGCTCATCCGTAGCACAGATGAGGCAGTTTAAAGCAGATCACACTGATTCATTCAATCATGTAGACATAATGGCCGGAATTTTACCGACATACCAGCCCCGATTCCGGGGGTCAAGCTCCGCTCGGAGAATGGCCTCGGGTGGACAGTAAAATTCCACCCAATGTTACTCTTATGGTGATGCTGTAATACAGAGTTCAGTTTGCATTAAAATTCAGGCTATGATTTAATAGAATGGAATTAGAATAGAGAGCAAGTCTCTGCAAGTAAAACAGGGCTTTAATCTGTGTCCCCGGGAGATATTTTCACTGCAGCCCAGTAATATTTTACTGCAGTCCAAATAAATATCAGCTTTCAGACCAGCCACGAATAGCTTTGAGCTCCTCTGGTATTTAACTGTTAGACGCACAGCTGACCTTCATAAGAACATAAGAAATAGGAACAGGAGTGGCCATTTAGTCCTTGGAACCTGACCTGCCATTTAATAAGAATGAGGCTGATCTTTCATATCAACTGCACATTCCTGTCCTATTCTCCAAATCTTTGATTCCCTTAAGGTGGAATTCTTGCATGCCCCTTTCAGCAGGTTCAATGGCAAGCGGAGTGATGGAGGGGGTAAGAATTCAAAGGAAATCCTAAAATCTTGCCGGTGAATCCCAACATCTGTACGCTGTGTTTCAGACATGTTCTTGATCAATGTGTTTTATCGCTGGAGCCACGGAGAATTGGGCATGATGCAAATCCGTTTCACTCTGGCCTCCAGCCAGTTTCCTAGTCCACCACTGGGACACCAGTAGATGCTGTGATTCTCCTGCAGGATCGTGCACTGATCCTCATCACGATGGATCAGGAAACCCAGTGGAGACCAGAGTGAAACTGATTTGCATCATACTAATTGGATGTAGATGAAGGCCTAACCAAAATCTTCCACTCCACGCCCAATTCTCCGTGAGTCCAGCGGTAAAACATTGATCCAGAACATGTCTGAAACAGCATGTGCAGGTGAGTCCTAACTTCGATATGCCAATGTCCAGGGTTCCATCTGGAGTTTGGGATGGAAGCTGCCAGCAACCTTGACCTGGAAACACCACAGCAGTGGGTACAGGAAACATCTTCAGGTCAACCTTTGGGCCTCAGTGTTCCAGGAAATTAATTTTCTTTTCTCAGGAGGTCCATTTACTTTCTTCAATGATGTCAGTGTCTTTTCCATGTGGCAGCTGGATATGATAATGAGAGTCACGCCATGCTGTTGGGGAATGTGGCACTAAATAATGAGATCAGCGCTAGAAAGTATGGCAAACTTTCCTGCTGGCCTTGGATGGAAAAACTTCGATGTTTGTGTCTCTGCCACAAGCCATGGAGAATCTTAACATTCAGAAATCTATCAAACATATTCAGAGTATGCTGGAGATGGGAAGAGGGAGTGAGCCTGCCTGATCGAGGAAGTGCTTCTTTATACTTCTCCAGGGGTGGGGGGGGTGGTAAGCTGGTTCAACTCCTGGCTTGGCTCACTGTTCGGTAAGCTGGTTCAATCCCCAGCTCAGGTCGCTGTGTATACAGAGTCTGCATGTTCTCTCCATGTCTGCATGGGTTTTCTCTGGATGCTCCTGTTTTCTCCCACAGTCCAAAAGATGTGCTGGTTAGGTGCATTGGCCATGCTAAATTCTCCCTCAGTGTACCCGAACAGGTGCCGGAGTGTGACAACTAGGGGGTTTTTACAGTAACTTCATTGCAGTGTTAAGGTAAGCCTAATTGTGATTAATAAATAAACTTTTAAAAACCTTACTCCAACCAACACTGGGCCCAAATAGACTAACAGTCCTCTCTCTGGTGTTGGGTAAACATCTTCCCCCATCATGAACCCCCTTACCCCTCCACCTCGTCATCCCTCCACATTGCCCACCTGACCATATTCACTCCTGGTGATGAAGAGCAGTCTTCCCCTGACAGACTCACAGGTTATCCCATTGTTATTATGAGCAGAGCATTGAGAGCCAATGCACATCATATTGTGGATGAATACAGCCCAGTCCAGCATACATTGGAGACACTGCTGATTTAGAACAGACCTTCATTCAAGGGAGCCTTGCTGCAGTTACATATTGTAGTATCAGGAAACCTGACTGCAAAGGAACAAGGTTTATTACAGAATGCAAAGTGAAACTACTACCGTGGCATACACAGACTAGTTCCTGCGTGGGACTACAGTTCAGCAGGCCCAGTCCTGGGTTCTTGCAAAGTACGTCCCTGGTCTGTGTCACAGGTCAAATCAGGAAGTCTAAGTTTCCTTGACGGCATGCACATTGTACTCCAGAACTGTGAATAGTGATGATGGAAGCTTTCCATCCTGTGGCTGTCCAAGAACTTCCCCCACTCTCACCATTTGTCATTGGAGTGTGTTGGAAGGGTTTACAGGTCAATATCCAATCCCTTTGGCTGTGTTATGCATTCACCTTTCTTGCCTATCAAGAGCTGGACTGGGATTTGAATCTGGAACTCAAAGGCAGGGCCACCTTCCATTGGGACACAAGGTGTTAACTTTCTGAAGGGGTTGCAAATCAAAATTTGGATATCTGCATCTTGCTTTTCAATAAACAAAACTTGCATTCATATAGTGCCTTAAATATAATAAAACATCCTATAGGGCCTTATCAAACAAAACTTGACACTAAGCCACAGGAGGACTGATGACCCAAAGCTTGGGTCAAAGAGGTAGGTTTTAATAAACAACTAGGGTGGTACAGTGGTACAGTGATTGACACTGCTACCTCACAGTGCCAGGGACCGGGTTCGATTCCCAGCTTGGATTACTGCCTGTGAGGAGTTTGCACAGTCACCCCATGTTTGCGTGGGTTTTCTCCGGGTGTTCCAGTTTCCTCCCACACTCCAAAGATGTGCAGGTGAGGTGGATTGGACATGCTAAATTGCTCCTTAGTATCAGGGGGATTAGTAGGGTAATTACGTGGGATATGGGGAGAAGACCTGGGTGAGATTGTACTTGGTGCAGACTCAATGACACAAATGGCCTCCTTCTGCATTGTAGGGATTCTATGAAACTTAAAGGAGGCATGAGAGGGTGAAAGATGGAGATATTTCAGAAGGAACTTCCAGGGCTTAGGGCTCTGGTGAAATGATTAAAATCCAGGATGTGCAAGTATAGTTTGAGTAATTTGATAAATCAATGGGTTTGCACTTGGGAAACGTAACCATAAAAGTGACTAAATTGGCATAATAATGCAACAAACTTCTAAGCATCCTTCAGAGATGGAAATCTGTCAGTCTTATCTAGGGTAGCCATCTATGTGATTGACTCTATATTAGATCATTTTAATACAGCAGGTGAGTAATTGCAATCATCAAAGTTATCTGCCCATCAGGGAACTGCAGGAACACACTGTCCTGCATTGGAAGCTGCTCCCTTGAGTAGAAAAGCAAAGACAATCTGGCCAAAGCTGACAGAGTCCTCCTTTTCACATACATGATTTTACAGGGAGTTCTTGATCTCTCTGAGACCCCAGTGCAGTTTGAACAAGTGGCCTGAATGGGGCCACTGCTGTAGCTTCCTAGGCAAACGAAGATAGTGAACTCAGTGCGGAGTTTGCACGTTCTACCCTTGTCTGCATGGGTTTCCTCTGGGTGCTCTGGTTTCCTCCCACACTCCAAAGATGTGTGGACTGGATGGATTGGCCATGCTAAATTTCCCCTTAGTATCCCAAGATGTGTAGGTTAGGTGAATTCGCCACGTTAAATGCATGGAGTTATGGGGATAGGGTTGGATTGGTGGGCTTGGCTAAGGAACTCTTTTGGACAGTTGTTGCAGATCTGATGGACTGAATGGCTTCCTTCTGCACTGTAGGGATCCTATGGATAGTGAAAAGAGGAACCGAGACCAGAAGAGGCCCAAATAGGTAACCCATGTTTATTTTCGCCATGGGAGCCCAAGCAGAACTGGAGTTAAGATTGGCCGGATCTCATTTTGCCAACCATTGGCATAAGATAGTGGGAGGTAAAAGCGTAGAATAGCTTCAGCGCAGAACGAGGTCTGAAGGGACCTGGCTTTGCTCACATCTCAGAAACCATTTTTGTTTCCAAATAAAACAGCCAAGCAGTCACGGTTAGAAATTGGTAGAAGTAAGAGTTCTATATCCGTCATGTCATAAGCGCAACTGCTTAGGACACTTTCCAAAGACAACTAAATTGCAAACATTTTCTTTTTATTCAAGCCCTTATTTTGGATATTTGATTGTAAACAGGTATGCTGAGTGCCACACAACAGCTCAATAAATATGAAGAGATAATTAAAGGCAACTTCCTTATGTTGAACAATGAAGCATTTTGTTAAAGGGGTGGAGGGAGCAGACAAAGTACCACCTGGTGTTATTTTGTGCGTCAGAACACTCGCTATTATATATCATCAGCAGATACCTGGCAAAAGGTTGGTTGTACCTCTTTATAAATGTACTCTACTGAATTAAAGGCCTATAGTGTACTCTGTTCCGCATTAGAAAATGCATTGCAATGATTAAAGGATTTGAGTCATGTTGAATGCACTCACTATATAGCAGCAGTGGGTGTGATTAGCATTTAGGATCAGGCAAGAAGCTGCCATTATTTGATGCAGGAACAGAAGTAGAGGGAACAAAAGCAAAACGTTTCTGTCCCTTGGAATGATGGCATGTAATTAAAGAAGATTATCATCAGACTGACTAAATCATATATTGCGACAAAACCAATTTCTTTCTCTTCTGGGTGCAGCCCAAATATTTGATTTTGCTAAAAATGCTTTTGTAATGATATTTACCTCTTGGCATTTCTTTCAGAAATTCTGACCAATGTTCAACAGGCTTAATTAAACTTGTAAATAACTGGGATCAGAGCTTTTCAGAGGTTGTGAATGTTGCTATTCTTGCTGTCAATAAACTATTTTTATTCATTCATGGCAAATTACATGTAGACCAGATCAGGCGAGGGTGACAGATTTCCTTCACTGAAGGACATTAGTGAACCAAGTGGGTTTTTCCAACAATTGATGATGGTTTCATAGTCAGCTAGATTATTTTTATGAATTCAAATTTCACCATCTGCTGTGGTGGGATTTGAACCTGGGTCGCCAAAACATTATAGTTGAGTTTCTGGATTAATAGTCTAGTGGTAATACTGCTAGGCCATCACCTAAATGCACTAATCTGCTTTTTGGGAATCATTTCACATAGGGTGGGATTTTATGGCCTCGCTCACCTCAAATTGGAAAGTTCAGTAGAAGGTCAATGGACCTTACCATGATCCGCCCTCATACACCCCGATTCCTGTGACAAGCAGAACGGGAGAATTTACCCCGTAATGTCTGTAATAAAAATGCAGAAATATGGTTCTTTGGAGCCTAACCTGATTGGTGCAGAGGGCTCCCTGATATGACATTCAGACCAAAGGGTTGGCGAGGGTGGGGGGGGTTCGGCAGGGAGATGTTACTCCAATGGGTATTAGCATTGCCAAATGGAGGGGCATCAATACAGGTTTTTACACACATTGTCTAGGACAAAAGAACAATAAAATAGGAAGGAAGTCTGACAAACTGGGGGTCTTAAAAATGGAAATGCTCTTAAACAGCCTGGGAATTACATCATATCCCAATCACTCAGCTCAGGAGGCCAGTGAGATTGCCCACTGTGATTAAGTGTATTCCTGGAGATTTTGTCACATGACTTGCCGCACACTCCAATCACTAGCCTGTCAATGGATTTGTCCTCGTGACGCGCTGACTTGGTTGTTTCCACTGCAAAAACAGTGGCTGAGTGGTGACCTGATAGAAATCTACAAAATTATGAGAGGTATAGACAGGCTGGATGGTCAGAGGCTTTTTCCCAGGATGGAAGAGTCGCCTATAATAGGGCGCAGGTTAAAGGTGAGAGGTGGTAAGTTTAGGGGAGATGTGAGGAAAGTATTTCATTTCAAGGGTGCCTGGAAAGCACTGCCAGTGGAGGTAGTGGAAGGAGATATGGTAGCAACGTTCAAAGTGCATCTTGATAGACACATGAACGGGAAGCAATCAACGGGTAAAAACCAGGTATTGGAGGAGAATTGGTGAGCCAAAGGGCCTTTCCTGTGTGCACTTTCTTTGTTCTTTGACTTCATATATCAACTTGAAAGCAAGAAGACTCATTGTCCAATTGGATGGATGTTATATGGTCTTTTTCTCTACTTTCAATATTTTCATAATGGGTGGAGAGAAACGTTCAAATTTTAAAGCACTATATTTTTTAATATCTGTGATTTTTCACAGTAGAATTCCTACAGTGCAGAAGGCCATCAACTCTGCATTGACTCTCCTAGAGAATTGACCTTCAGTTCTCCTGGACAGTTGGCATCCCTAAGGCCCAGTTATCTCAGTTTTGTTTATGTCTTTGAAGGTAGATTTTGCCATTGGGTTGGAAAGTAGGAAGAAGTCACATCCATGTCTTTTGGACATACACTAGCTTTACCAGATGTAGAACATAGAACATAGAACATAGAACATTACAGCACAGAACAGGCCCTTCGGCCTTCGATGTTGCGCCGACCAATATAAAAAGCAATGCCCCTCCAAACTAAACCATTCCCTTCTCTTCCATATACTTATCAACTAACCTCTTAAACGCCACCAAACTTGGCGCATCTACAACTGCTGCAGGCAGGGCATTCCACTCCCGAACCACCCTTTGGGTAAAGAACCTACCTCTGATATCCGTCCTATAACTATCACCCCTTAATTTAAAGCTGTGTCCCCTCGTGCTAGCTTTCTCCATCCTAGGAAAAAGGCTATCACTGTCCACCCTATCTAAACCTCTAATCATCTTATATGTTTCGATTAGGTCCCCTCTTAGCCGCCTCCTTTCTAACGAAAACAAATGTGTGGAGCCATGCTAAATTTATCCTTTAGTTTTAGATACATGTATCTAGGCATGTGGAACTAAGGTGGTAAATGGAGTTAAACTACATATCGGACAAGATCTGATTGAATGGCGTGGCGTGAAAGACTGAATGAACTTCTGCTGATACTATGGAAAGGATTTTTAGAACCGCCAACATGAATGGTACTTTGGCTGATCCTTCAAATTTTTCATTCTTTGTAAAAAGAAAAGAGATAATATCAATAGCACACACACAGATATGCGCACATGCACATACATGCGCCCAGAAAAACATGTGTTGTGGGTTCAAGAAATGTTCAAGCAACAGAGTCTAACAGTAAAATAAACAACAGTCCAGTTATTCTAAAGACAATGGATTTTCTTTAAATTAGAAACTTAACTAGATGATTCAGTCAATTTTGTGCGATATTTGGAGAATCAAGTGTTCCCCTCAATCTGAGACAAGGACAGCAGAAATCTACACTTCATACTTTTGGTAGAAACTAATTATTATTTGAATATCCTACTTTCATTTTCTAACTGGATTTGAACCTTTCATTTACTTTTAAATAAATTTGAACTTTGTACTGATAGATTAATTAGTTTATCTTGTATTTACACTCTGTAATATTGAAAGCACTATTCAAATTTAATTCATGATTTTAGCTGATAACATATTGCTAAGTACTCATTATAAAATGTTGTAGGCTCACTCTGTAAAATCAAGAGCATTACCAATTCTTCAAGGATGCACAAATAGTGAATTCTAAGTTCTGGACAGGCAAAATCTTTATAAAAACATAGAACCAGGAACAGGAGGAGCCACTTGGCCCTTCAAGCCTGCTCCGCCATTCGTTATGATTATGGCTGATTGTCCAACTCATTTGCCTAATCCTACATTTTCCCCTTTGATCCCATTTGCCCCAAGTTTTTTCTCCAGCCACCTCTTGAATACATTCAGTGTTTTGGTAGAGAGAGATTTCTCTTGATGTGCCTGTGTACGTTTTATTCTGTGATATCTTTGTTTCATCAAATACTCCTAGAAGAGAGGACACTCTACCTTCAGGCCAAGTCCATAGCTGGCATAGTTGATTAAGCTCTTTTGATGGTTTCAAATCTCTTTTAGTTGAGGATTTAAACTGACAATGAGTTTGACTGAATAAATTTACCTTGCCAGGTGTAAAGATAGCAGAATTCCAACTTCATTTGAGGATTTGAGTAGAGAGATAGGGATGTTTTGCTGCAATTGTACAGGGCATTGGTGAGATCATACCTGGAGTATTGTGGGCAGTCTTGGTCTTCTTATCTGAGGAAGGATGTCTATGTTATAGAGGGAGTACAGCAAAGGTTTATGAGGCTGATTCCTGGGATGGCAGGTCTGTCATATGAGGAGAGATTAAGTCAGTTAGGATTATATTCACTGGAGTTTAGAAGAGTGAGGGGAGCTCTCATAGACACTTTTAAAATTCTAATGGGTTAGACGGGGTAGATTCAAAGAATGTTCCCAATGATGGGGGAATCCAAAACTGGGGTGCATTGTTTGAGAATAAGGGAAACCTTTTAGAACTGAGGTGAGGAGAAATTTCTTCAGAGTGGTGTGGGATTTATGACCACAGGAAGTAGTTGAGGCCAAAACATTGTGTGATTTCAAGAATTAGATATAGCTCTTGGGGCTAAAGAGATCAATGAATTTGGGGAGAAAGAGGGAATCAGGATATTGAATTCCATCATCAGCCATAATCAAAATGAATTATAGAACATTACAGCACAGCACAGGCCCTTCGGCCCTCAATGTTGCGCCAACCAATGGAACCAATCTTATGACTCTCTAATCTAAACTATTCCAATGCTATCCATATGCCTATCCATTGACCATTTGAACACCCTTAAACTTGGTGAGTCCACAACTGCTGCAGGCAGGCATTCCACGCCCTTACTACCCTCTGAGTAAAGAACCCACCTGTAACATCTGTCCTATAACTACCTCCCCTTAATTTAAAGCTATGTCCCCTCGTGTTATGGATCAGAATTGAAGGGCCAAATGGCTTACCCCTGTTTTGTTTCCATATTTCTATGTATCAGATATTTGCAACGGGTTAACATGGTCATGCCATTGATAAACCCTTAATCGTAACACCGGGTTTGTGGTGCAGTTATCTGAGATTTATCAAAGAAAATATTGACCTAAACTTTCAGAGAGATTCCAGTCTGTGCAGCAACTCCAGCCAATGAAAGAAAAAGTTTGGGCAATCCATGTGAAATGTAACAGCACTGATTTAAAATTCACATGGGCTAAATGAGTTTGACTTGCAACTATTGAGGGAAAAAGGAAAGTCTGATGGCCAAACTAAACTGCAAGAAAGGCTTTTTTTAAAAAAAAGCAGGACATGAAAAGAAAGTCTTAGGATAAAAGCAGAGAGAGCAGAAATATCATTCCCATATTAAGTGTAACCAGCCATCAACACTCTGCTTACAACAAACATGGAACCGTGATTTGGACCTAATCACCTTATTGAAACAGCATTGGAATCTGCCTTGCAGGGACCACTATGTTTAATAAGCAATAAGGCTGAATAGGAAGTAATTTATCTGGTGTCACACCTGCAGAGACACTATAGTTAAGAAAGCCCACCAACACTTCTACTTCATCAGGAGGCTAAGGCAATCCAGCATGTCCACTACAACTCTCATCAATTTCTACAGGTGCATCATAGAAGCATCCTTTCTGCTTGTATCACAGCTTGGTATGGCTCTTGCTCTGATCAGGACCACAAGAAGCTACAAAGCGTTGTGAACATAGCCCAGTCTATCATGTTGCCTCCTGTCCACTGATTCCAACAACACTTCAGGTTGGGAAAGAAGTCAGCATAATCAAGGATCATGCACTCTAGACATTCTCCCTTCCACCTTCTTCCAACAAAGAAAAGAGACAGAAGTCTGAGATTACATACAACCAACTCAAGAACTGCTTCTTCCCTACTACCATTAGACTTTTGAATGGATCCATCACATATTAAAAGCTGATCTCTCTTTTCACCCTATCGGCAATTGCAATTGTGTTCTATCCTTTCCTTCTCCCCCATGTACTCCATGAATGGTATGTTTTGTCTGTATAGTGGGCAAGAAACAATACTTTCACTATATCCCATTACATGTGACAATAAATCAATGCAATTCAATCAGAAGATTCATACACAAAAAATAGTTAAAAACAAAGATGATCTATTACTATTGCAATAACAACCATCATTTCATCGGATCTTCTTGAGGTCCCTAATTGGCTCAGGACCCTGTGTGGTTTCATAGAATCATTGAATGGAATAGCATCCTACAGTGCAGAAGGAGACCATTCAGCCCATCAAGTCTGCACCAACCATAATCTCACCCTGGTCCTATCCTCATAAGTCCATGCACTTACCCTAGTTAGTCTCCTTGACACTAAGGAGCAATTTAACATGGCCAATCCATCTAACCTGCATATCTTTGGACTGTGGGAGGAAACTCACACAGACACAGGGAAAACATGCAAACTCCATACAGAAAGTCATCCAAACCAGAAATCGAACTCAGGTCCCTGACACAATGATTCAGCAGTGCTAACCACTGTGCTATCCAGGATGCCCTGTTTCATGGGATACCCGGTTGTAATGTCATCCCTATTTCTAGGAACCAACAACTGGCAAAGAATCTAAAAAGAAAATAGATCTAATAAACTGTTAAGTATCATACCCTGAATGATGGGTTTTCAGACAGGAATGAAAGTTGCACATTAATGCACAAATAAGCAGTAGTTCTAAAGCGTATCCATTTGCACGACACAGTCTTTGTAAACGGGAATTTGTTATGTGGGACCATTCCCTTACGCACGAGTACAATTCACAAGTCATTCCTGTCAACCATACTTAGATCTAATGAATGCTTTTGGCTTTGTTGAACTGAGGAACATCATTATACACGATCCTCTCTGTCATGGACCCATTAATAATCACATTGATTATCAGTGAATAGCAGAATAAATGAGGACATTAAATTCCATTCAAGAACAGACAATTTCAGCCCTTTTTTAATAACAGAGCAATAAATGCAAGCATAGATTCATTTGCTCTCAGTTGTAAATTTCATGCTCTGTTGTGGTCAATTAAAACTGCAAATCAACATGACACTGAAACATTACAATTCTGCTGACTGCTTTATCCTTGTGTACATAGTTCATTGTAGACAACACTGAGTGTATTTGGATTTAATCACCTTATACACAGGTCCAATTGAAGAGAGAAAAGTCCTGAGAGAACATTAAGGAAAGTAAAATAAAATGTGCAGAGTGATGCAATCTGCTTTTCCTATTCTTACAGTTTTTACAACATTAAGTGTAATAGCTGAAATGTCCTCTCCAAATACCAATATTTTATTTAATTTGTACTGAGGCTATCTCAGAATATTTATGGATATGGACCTCGGAATTTTATCACCTGCCCGCCATGTGAATTGGAACAGGCAAGGGGTGGACCATGGAAAGGTGTGTTGACCTCAGACAGGATTTTACAGTTTCGGGACAAGTGAGAATGGAAAATCTCATTCCCAGAGCTGGAGCCTGAATGAAGTTATTCCTTTCAAACAATGTGCTCCTGCCAACATCCCATTGCCTATCATTCTCCCATTAACAATGTGCAATCGAGATAAACTGTGCTTTTTGCTTAAATTTATAAAAAAAAGTCTTTTTTTTTAAACTGAAAATTACTGAAGAGTGGGGCTTGTCCCTGAGCCACCCCAATATCCCGTACAGTTACTACAATCTGTGCTTAACTTCCTCATTATACCTGCTTACGGAAACTCAGAAGTAAAGAGTAACAAATTAACAACATTGTTCATACCTTGAACATAAGTTAAACTTACATTTTATACAAACATTGTAAATGATACATAAATATAATTGTAAGTGCTACATTTAATCGGTTCTGCTCTTTATCCATAGATTCACAGAATCTCTACAGTGCAGAAGATGGCCATTCAGCCCATCAAGTCTGCACTGATTTACTTTGACAGAGTACCTTACCCAATTCCTTTCCCCCGTCCTATCCCTGTAACCCCACACATTTACCATGGCTGAACCTACACATCTTTGGACACTAATTGTGGGATTTTCACAGTAACTTCATTGCAGTGTTAATGTGAGCCTACTTATGCCACTAATAAATAAAGTTAAACTCTCTGAGTGAAGATGTTTCTCCTGAAATCTCTTTTGGATTTATTGGTGAATATCTTATATTTGTGTTTTAATTACAAAAAAGAAACTTTGGTTTGAGGAGAATGGGGGGTTTGTTGTACAAAAGAAGAAGACATAACCTTAAAATTCCAGCAAGGGTATTCTGCGGTGATATTAGGAAACATTTCTTTACACAAGAGTTGAGGAAATTTGGCACTTTTGTCCTCAGAAAGCTACTGATGCATCACTTTGATTTGATTTGATTTGATTTATTATTATCACAGTGAAAAGTATTGTTTCACTGAGATAAACAATATCACGGAGAAGGAAACAAGAGAGTGCAGAATGTAGTATTACAGTCATAGCTAGGGTGCAAAGAAAGATCAGCTTAATATCAGGTAACAGGGAAGAAGCTGTTCTTGAGTCGGTTGGTACGTAACCTCAGGCTTTTGTATCTTTTTCCTGACTCAAGAAGGTGAAACAATGTAAGTCTGGAATGCGTGATGTCCTTCATTTTGCTGGCTGCTTTTCTGAGGCAGTGGAAGTGTAGACAGAACAGATAGATGGGAGGTTGGTTTGGTGTGATGGATTGGGTTTCATTCACGGCCCTCTGTAGTTTCTTGCGGTCTTGGTCAGCGCACAAGCCATACCAAGCTGTGAAACAACCAGAAGCTGAGGACACAGCCTTGTGGGGCACCAGTGTTAAAGACGATTATGGAGTTTGCAATTTCAAAACTGAAACTGATTGAGTTTTGCTGGATATTTAAGAAGATGAAACCAAGGAGGGAAAATGGAGTTAAGAAATAGGTCAGCTATGAGCTGACTTGAATGTCAGAACAAGTACAAGGGACAAAGTGGCCTAATCCTGTTCCGACCTTCCTTCCAAAGTACTAGTCCCAGTGACTCCTATACCATTTGTGGGGTTGTATTGACAAAACAATTAATTGTTGGGAGGAAAAGAACATCTGATCCTTCCAGTGTGTCTAACAAAACTGCGCTACCTTGTAAAACCCATCAACCCAACCCCAACTCATCCAGAATCTGTGGATAGAGGTTAAAAAAAAACCCAGACAAATTAAAGAGAGAGAGAGCTTAAGAACATTCCTGCAGCTTTACCTCCAGTCGGGGAAGCAAATAAAATGTTATTTTTCTTCAGTTGGATAACGAGAGACTCAAAACCTGGTTAAGAGAAATTGACTCATCCTAGCTAGATTGCACTTGTTGAACAATGGGGCATTCAACAAAACCACTTTGCAAAGTTGAGAATGGATCTTCTGTTTGAATGCTGACTATGCTCTGCATAAACCTAAAAACTATTCATTATAAAGAGAACAAGCTGAGACACAGAGAGAGAGAAAAAGAGAAAGACTGTTCAATCGTATGCACACAAAAGTACTACTTATCCTTGGTGCACTGAGCTAAGAACTACACCTTCTCAATGAACCTTAGTGTCTGGCAGATTAACCAAATCATAGAATCCCTACAGTGCAGAAGGAGGCTATTCAGCCCATTGGATCTGCATCAACCATCATGATCATAAGACCATAAGACATAGGAGCAGAATTCAGCCACTCGGCCCGTCGAGTCTGCTCTACCATTCAATCTTGGATGCTTTTTTTTCTCATCCCCATTATCCTGTCTTTTCCCTATAATCCCTGGTCCCCTTATTAATCAAGAACCTATCTATCTCTGTCTTAAAGTCACTCAATGACCTGACTCCCACAGCTTCTGTGGCGAAGAGTTCCATAGATTTACCACTCTCTGGGTGAACATAGAAGAAGAAGAAGAAGAAGAAGAAGGTGAACAATGAAGAAATTCCTCCTCATCTCTGTTTTAAAGGATCATCCCTTCAGCCTGATGTTTTGCCCTTTGGTTCTAGTTTTTCTCTCTATGTCCACTCTATCCAAGCCCTGCAAGCTTCAATAAGATCCCCCGTCATCCTCATAAACTCCAACGAATATAGACCCAGAGCCCTCAACCATTCTCCTACAACAAGCTCTTCATTCTAGGGATCATGTTTGTGAACCTTCTCTGGGACCAACACATCCACATTCCAAGACCAACACATCCTTCCTTAGATACAGAGCCTAAAACTGCTCATAATATTCCAAATGGAGGTCTGACCAGAACCTTATGCAGTCTCAGAAGTAGATCCTTGCTCTTGTATTGTTGCCCTCTCGACATGAATGTTAACATTGCATTTGCCTTCCTAACTGACATTCTATCCTGACTGAATCTACAACCTTCAGAAATCTTGAACAATGATTCCCATGTCTCTTTGTGTTTCTGATTTCTTCAGCATTTAGAAAATAGTCTATGCTTCCATTCCTCCTTCCAAAGTGCAGAACCTCACACTTTTCCACATTGAATTCCATCTGCCACTTCCTTGCCCACTCTCCTAACCTGTCCAAGTCCTTTGGCAGTCCCCCTGCTTCCTCAATACTACCTGTCCCTCTACATATCTTTATATCATCTACAAATGTAGCAACAGTGCTTTTAGTTCCTTCTTCCAAATTGTTAATGCATATTGTGAAAAGTTGTAGTCCCAGCAATGGATACCTCAAACATTCTGCTACCAGACTATACTGCACTATATCACTTTGAATGGCTGGTTTATTTCTGGGAGGCCTTGCAGGATCAACATCATAAAATCACAGAATCCCTACAGTGCAAAAGGAGGCCATTCAGTCCATTGAGTCTGACTGACAACAATTCCATCCAAACACTATTCCTGTAACCCCACACATTTATCCTGCTAATCCCTCTGACATTAAGGGGCAACTTAGCATGCACATCTTTGGATGTGGGGTGGCGAAGGAAACCCATGCCGGCACAGGGAGACAGACTCCACACAGACAGTGACTCAAGGCTGAAATTGAACTCTGGCAGTGTGAGGCAGCAGTGCTAACCACTGCGCCACGCAATAACCAGCACCGGACTACACAAAAATTGATGCATCTGTTTAGCAACCAGCACCTCAGAACACTCAGTAAGCTCCAGGACAATATTTTGGAAACTTCGATGTCACCTGCCCTCGTGACTTTCCAAACATTAACTTTTCGAGGAAAGGAGTTTCCAGGGGAATTGAAAAGGAAAATCCCAGGGCTATTGGTTGTCTATTCCTCAGAAAATACCCCAACGTTCTAATCCGTGTTTAATACACTGTTGGTTTTGTTATACAGAATGTTTAATATAGCGTGTGTTTGGTATTTGAAAGACAGACTGAATTTTGATAGATTTGGTTATACTCAGGGTTTTTCAGGATTATCTTGAACTCAGTGACTGTCTCTAAATAAGGGCGTTCTGGGAAACTAGAAAAGTGTTTTTTTTAAGAAAAGAAAAGTGCAACATTGTTCATAGCTCGAACCCACTTGCCCAGTTAACATTTACATAAAGACACCATGTGTCTCTGGGGAACTGGGTGCATAGTCTTATCAACCTTTACAAACTGGTTTTAACAGTGGGAGAGTTCAGCTTGTACCTCTGGGATGAGCAGTAACTCTCTCCCCAACAAACTGGCAAGGGGCAGCCTAGTAGCACAGTGGTTAATACAGCTGCCTCACAGCACAAGGAACCTGGGTTCAGTTTTAGGGAGCCAAATCATATCATAGAATCTCTACAGTGCAGTAGGAGGTCATTTGGCCTATCAAATCTGCTCTGATTCTCCAACAGGGCATATCCCCTTAACCCCTTGTACTTAACCTGCTGTTCCCCAGAAACTGAAATGTGAAGTTTATTTATTAGTGTCACGATTAGGCTTACATTAACACAGAAATGAAGTTACTGTGAAAATCCCCTTGCCACCACACTCCGGTGCCTGTTTGGGTACATAAGTCTTCTAGGCAGTGGGAGGAAACCGGAGCACCTGGAGGAAACACATGCAGACATGGGGAGAATGTGCAGACTCTGCACAAAGAGTGTCTCAAACCAGGAATTGAACCCAGGTCCCTGGCACTCTGAGGTACATGGCTAATGCCATGCCATTTTGAAAACATTAAAGAGCAGTAGCTCAGTAACCTGGAGATTACCACCAGTGCCACTGACCAGTGAACACAGAAATCAAAGGTTAGAGTTGCTGAATGCATGTCTAGAGCAAAGGTGTAGGAGGAAGGGATTCAGATTCCTGGTATTGGCACCAGTTCTGAGGAAGGTGGGACAAATACAAGGCAAATGGTTTGCACCTCAATGGAGCTCCTTGCTGGGACGTTTGTTAGTTCTACTGGGGAAGGTTGGCAGGGGAATGGGAACCTGAGGATAGCCTCAGATGGGGCAACATCAGAAATGGTAACGGAAGACAGAAAACAAAGATAGAAAATAAAAAAGAGAATTCGGCAGTGCTCAAGGGATATATACTTTAATGCAAGGAGTATAGCAAATAAAATAAACAAGTTGAGGACACAGACAGGAACACAGCAGTATACTATTAGAGCTATTACAGAATTTCTTAGCAGTGTTGAGGAGTAGAAGGACCTTGGGGTCCGAGGCCATAGGACTCCCAAATATTGTCAAGGAAAATCATGGAGAGACCAAAAGTGTTTTATTAATTCATTAAGTGTAACAGGTTAACTAAAGAAATTGTGGGGTCCATCAAAGACCAAATGATAACCTCTATGTGGAGGTAGAGGATGTGGGGATAGTTCGAAATGATTATTTTATGCTGTCTTCACAAAATAGGGGGAGGAGTGCAAAGCAGACATTGTAGTTAAGGGGGGAGTGTGGAGTATTGCATGTCATAAGCATACATAGAACATAGAACATTACAGCGCAGAACAGGCCCTTCGGCCTTTGATGTTGCGTCGACCAATTAAGAAAAAGCAATGACCCTCTAACTTAAACCATTCCCTTTTCATCCATAAACTTATCTACTAACCTCTTAAACGCCACCAAACTTGGCGCATCTACAACTGACGCTGGCAGGGCATTCCATACCCTCACCACCCTCTGGGTAAAGAACCTACCTCTGACATCTGTCCTGAAACCACCACCCCTTAATTTAAAGCTGTGTCCCCTCGTGCTAGCTTTCTCCATCCTAGGAAAAAGGCTATCACTGTCCACCCTATCTAAACCTCTAATCATCTTATATGTTTCGATAAGGTCTCCTCTTAGCCGCCTCCTTTCTAACGAAAACAACCTCAAATCCCTCAGCCTCTCTTCATAAGACCTGCCCTCCATACCAGGCAACATCCTGGTAAACCTCCTCTGTACCCTCTCCAATGCCTCCACATCTTTCTTATAATGTGGGGACCAGAACTGCACACAATACTCCAAGTGCGGCCGCACTAGAGTTTTGTACAGTTGCAACATGACGTTGCGGCTCCGAAATTCAATCCCCCTACCAATAAAAGCTAAGACTCCGTATGCCTTCTTAACAACCTTATCGACTTGATTGCCAACTTTCAGGGATCTATGCACATATACACCAAGGTCCCTCTGTTCATCAACACTATTAAGAGTCCTACCATTAGCCCTATACTCTACACATTTGTTATTCCTGCCAAAGTGAATTACCTCACACTTTTCCGCATTAAACTCCATTTGCCACCTCTCGGCCCAGCTCTGCAACTTGTCCAAGTCTCTCTGCAAACTATAACACCCCTCTTCACTATCTACCACTCCACCGACTTTGGTGTCATCCGCAAATTTACTAATCCATCCTTCAATACCCTCATCCAGATCATTTATAAAAATTACAAACAGCAGGGGCCCCAAAACAGATCCCTGAGGTACACCACTTGTAACCGAACTCCATGATGAATAATTTCCATCAATCACCACCCTCTGTCTTCTATCAGCTAGCCAATTCCTGATCCAATTAGCTAAATCACCCTCAATCCCATACATCTGCATTTTCTGCAGAAGTCTTCCATGGGCCACCTTATCAAACGCCTTACTAAAGTCCATATATACCACATCAACTGCCTTACAGAGAGAGGAAATATTAAGTGATTAGTATCCTTGAAAATGGAAGAAATGTACCCCAAACTGTTAAAAAAAACCCAGAGAGGAAGGTGCAGAGTGTCTGACTGATTTTCCAGTTGTCATTGGATATGGGTGAAGTGCAAGATTATTGATGTACCTTTGAAAAGGGGAGCCAGGGATAGACCGAATAATTACAAGCTAGTCAGTCTGAACGAGTAATGGGCAAATTATTGGAATCAATTCTGACAGAGAGGATAAACTGTCACTCAGAAAGGGAGGGATTAATCTAGGACAGTGATTTGCTAAGGGAACTTTGAGTTAATTTTTTGTGGAATTTGTAGTAATTTAGTAGTAATTTAACTACTAATTACTAGTAATTACTATTACTAGTAATAGTAGTACTATTACTACTTAATAGTAAGTTGTCTATTACTTTGCCTTAAAATTTCAGTGACGCCCTTATTATAGAATCATAGAATCCCTCTGTGTAAAGGAGGGACTTTTAGCCTATCAAGTCCAGACAGACTCTCTGACAAAGCATCTTACTCAGGCCCTCTCCTCCATCCTGTCCTTGTAATGCCGCACATCTAACCTAGACATCTTAGGACACTAAGGAGCAATCTAGCGCAGCCAATCAATTTAACCTGTACATTTTTGGAGTGTGAGAGGAAACTGGAGCAGCCAGAGGAAATCCACGCAGAGAGAATGTGCCGACCCCACACAGACAGTGACCCAAGGTGGGGAATCAAACCTGGGTTCCTGGCACTATGAGGTAGCAGTGCTAATCACTACGTTACTGTGCTGCTCACTTTCGGCTGAAACATTCCACTTAGGAAAAAAAATCAAGAGAGATTCCTGGTATCCTGGTCAATATTTACCCTTCAATTAATAAAATAAAAGATGGATTATCTGATCATTATCATATTGCTCGTTGTGGGAGTTTGTTATGTGTGCTAGGTTTCCTGTTTCACAATAACAACTACACTTTGAAAAGTGGCAGTAAAGTGTTCTGGTGGTTGTGAAAAGCGCTGTATCGATGCAGCCCTTTTATCCTTCTGTGGGATGGGAGCAGGAGGGCAGAGAAGGCCACGTATTCTTAACCCACTTATCTTTACCACCCAGGTCTCTGAGATCTTTCTTTTAATTATTTATTTGTGGGACATGGGTGTCACTGGCTGGCCAGCATTTATTGCCTATCCCTAGTTGCTCTTGAGAAGATGGTGAAATGAGAAGCTTGCTAGGTCATTTCAAAGGAAAGTTGAGAGTCAACCACATTGCCATGGGTCTGGAGTCACATGTGCACCAGATCAGGAAGGAATGGCAGATTTCCTTCCCTAACGGACACTAGTGAGCCAGATGGGATTTTCCAACAATTGACAATGGTTTTATCATGGAAATCAAGGAAACCCTACAGTACAGAAGGAGGCCATTTGCCCATCAGGTCTGCACTGACAACAATCTCATCCTAGGCCCTTTCCACACAACTTCACAGATTTACCCCATTATTCCCTCTAACCTACACATCCTGGGACACTAAGGGGCAATCTATCATGGCTAATCACCCTAACCCACACATCTTTGGACTATGGAAGGAAACCGGAGTACCCAGAGGAAACCCACACAGACACAGAGAGAATGTTCAAACTCCACACAGACAGTAACCCGAACCAGGAATCGAACCCGGGTCCTTAGAGTTGTGAGGCAGCAATACTAACCACTGTGCCACCATGCCGCCATCTGTGCACCAATTTCAGAACCAGTATTTAAGCTTTTTAAGCAGCATTTTGCTTTCAGTTTGATGACACTGGTGATTATTTACATGGGAGTGGTGCTGAGATTCTTCCATTGCTGCTTACAGTCACTGGGGTGCTGTTGGATTGCACCAGCGCTCAGCTTCGCTAGTACAAAGAACACCCTTCATCTTGATTAGCTCACAAATTGGCCAATAAATGCAAATGTAAATTGCATCAGCTGTTTACTTTGAAAGCAAACAAACAGCCAAGTCACACTTTTCTCGTAAAGTTCCAGTCAGTAGATCTTTCACAAAGTGATTAATTGCGACAGTTTAACTGGATAACCCAGGATTTATCGCTAACCTGTAAAACATTCCTTGAACTGAACCGACCTAACTGGTTGGAGTGAATGCTCGTACTCCAGTAATTTGCAACTGATTGGCGTAGATGTGCATGTTAAATTGTGGATTAAACTCTCTGCTGCCTTTGTTACATTGATGGTTCAGGTGCACTAAATTCCTTGGCTGGGCAACATGGTGGCACAGTGGTAAGGACTGCTGCCTCACAGCGCCAGGGATCCAGGTCCAATTCCAGCCTCAGATCACTGTCTGTGTGGAGTTTGCATGTTCTCTCCTGTCTGTGTGGGTTTCCTCCAGGTGCTCCAATTTCCTCCCACAGTCCAAAGATGTGCAGGATTGATTGATTGATTGGCCACGCTAAATTGAACCTTAGTGTCTGGGGGACTAGCCGGGTAAGTATTTGGAGTTATGGGGACAGGGCCTAGATGGGATTGTTGTTGGTGCAAGCTCAATGAGCCAATTGGCCTCCTCTGTGCTATAGATACTTTACGATTCTACAACGACAGTGATTCTAAACCAGGCATTTCAACAAACTTTGGAACTTTATAGTGTCTGACCTTGAATGGCTGATTACATTTAATTGGACATGTGATATTCTCACTTGTGGTCAATATTCCACTCAGTTGCTTCACCTTTCTATCACAAGGCTGTATTCATCACAGAAAGATAGCGGGCTCAGGCTGAAACTGGAAACAAAGTTAATGATTCTTTCGCCAATCAGTGGGGCTTGGTTGAAAATCCTGCACTTTGGAGCTGACAGTTTAAGTTTACCTATTGAAACTGGAATTATCTTGTCTTTTACTTCACCTTGTGACTGTCCTCGAAAGAGTTCTGCTTTATTGCGGCTTGCTAAACTTCGGTAACATTTTTTGACCTTAAATTTCTAACTTCTCAGTAAGTATGTCATAATGTAATTTCCCTACAGTGAGTTAGATAAGATGCTGACGCAGTGTGATTATTGAATGCAGCCACCAACCAGTCCCAGATGACCCCACGAGATAATATTGTGTTGTTTTATTTGGACTAAGTTGTGACGCACTAGGTATGCCATGGATGATGCATGATAATATCAGGGGAGGGAGGTGTTATTAGGAGAGGCTGTTAGTTGTCCGCTGTGTACCATTGCACTGCACTGGCCAGGGACACTGGGTATGGGGCTGGAGGGCACAAGGCAAGGAGCCAAGAATACCTAACCATGGGGTGCCTTAATTATTAAAGTGAATCTTTTAATGGCTGCCCATGCAGTTGTTCCAGCTGCAGCTGGTCACCCCCTTTTATTCATTAAATTTGAAGGTCTAATGATGCCTTGCATGCAAACTGGGGAGGCAATGGCCTAGTGGTATTATCGCTAGACTACTAATCCAAAAGCTCAGCTAATATTCTGGAGCCCTGGGTTTGAATTCTGCCACAACAGATGGTGGAATTTGAATTCAATAAAAGAAATCTGGAATTAAAGATGTACTGATGGCCATGATACCATTGTTGATTGTCAGAAAAACCCATCTGGTTCACCAATGTCCTTTAGGGGAGGAAATCTGCTATCCTTACCTGGTCTGGCCTACATGTCACTCCAGAGCCACAGCAAGGTGGTTGGTTCTGAGCTGCCCTCTCAACAAGAGCAATTAGGAATGGGCAATAAACACTGGCCAGCCAGTGGTGCCCATGTCCCACAAATGAATACAACAACTCCCCACCCTCTTGATTCTTTGCATTGCTTTTAATAAGAACTTTCCTAGAACTATACTGACGCCGGAATTCTACTGTCCCGTCCACCATGGAATTGGAGTAGGCAAGGGGTGGACAATGGAATTGTTCGTTGACCTTGGGCAAGATTTTCCACTCTTGGATTGAGTGAGGTTGTAAAATTCCATCCTGGGAATTCTGGATCTCAGACTCACCATTTCAGTAGAACTTCTTAATGGGCAGCACGTGGCACAGTGGTTAGCACTGGTGTTCCACAGCACCAGGGTCCTGGATTTGAATCCCGAATTGGGCCATTGTCTGTGTGGAGTCTGCATGTTCTTCCCATGTCTGCTTGGGTTTCCTCTGAGTGCTCTGGTTTCTTCCCACAGGAAGGAAAGACATGCTGGTTAGATGCATTGGTCATGCCTCAAATTTATTTTTATTTTCATTTATTTATTAGCGTCACAAGTAGGCTTGCATAACACTGCAATGAAGATACGGTGAAAATCCCCTGGTGGCCACACTCCAGTGCCTGCTTGGGTACACTGAGGGAGAATTCAGTGTACCTAAACAGCACCGGCATGTGGCGACTGGGGATTTTCACAATAACTGCATTGCTGTGTTAATGTAAGCCTACTTGTGACACTAATAAATAAACTTAAACTTATTGCACCGACGCAGTCCCCTAGAGGAAATGAAATTTTTGAAATTTGCCCGCAATACTGGTGGTCAGGAGTTTACGCAGTTGAGAGAAGACTCACACGCTACAACATTCTTTCTCCTTATTCATATCGATTTATTGCCCAGTTAGGTTCATATCCGAAGCCTGACACAACTCTCAGTGAGAAGAATCACATTAACGAAACCCACAATACCAGCTGATGGGGAATTTAATTAAGTGACACAAGTTAAAGTCACTTTCCAATTCCTTATTATCAAGGATCTTTCAGTTCTCTGTTGTGCAAACCATATATTTCTAATTAATTCCTGGGCAGCAAACTCTCAAGCCTCAATTTTAACTCTTTAAGCTGATGAGTTTTTAAGGGGGTTCAAATCTCATTCTTCATTTTGGACTTAACATGTCACTCTGTGCCAGCCCTGACAAAAGGTCACCCAGACTCAAAACATTGTCTCTATTTTCTCTCCACCGGCGCTGTCAGATCTCTGTGTTTCTCCAACATTTTCTGGTCTAATGTATCTCTCTGGTCGAATTTATTGACTCTCTCTAAGCACAATGGAATCAGTTGGAACTTAACAAACCCCCCACATGTACAGTGCTGCTTATTTCAGCTTGTGAACAGTTAATTGGATGGGAAGATCCCAGAATGGAACTCTGGCTCAAAAAACTGTAACTTTTTTATCAGATGTGATAGAAAAGAGTCAGAGGACCACTGATTAGTTCTGACAAAAAAACACAACATACATTACACATGAAAAATTCAATTATTATACAATATTCCTTTACTTTCCCTTTAGTTGAACAATCACACATAGATTTTAGATTAACATAGATTACAAAGAATGTCTTAATCTTTAATAAATCTCACAACATCTGATTAAAGTCCAACAGGTTTATCTGGAATCACAGGTTTTCTTCATCTGGAGAAGGAGCAGCTTTCTGAAAGCTTGTGATTCCAAATAAACCTGTTGGACTTTAACCTGGTGTTGTGAGGCTTCTTACTGTGCCAATCCAAGTCTAACGTCGACATCTCCACATCACAGCTACCATCGATGCTCAAAATGGAGGAGATCTCCAAGAAAATTGCACATATTGATGGTAAACCTACCTCCACTCATCTGATGAAGGAGCAGTGCTCCAAAAGCTCATGCTTCTAAATAAACCTGTTGGATTTTAATCAGATGTTGTGAGATTCTAATTAAAAGATGGCTGTGGTCAAATACACTCTCCACTTTGAACCCATATTAGTGTCAATGGTTTTCTCCTAGAATTCCATCCAGATGCTTGTTACATGGAGCTTGTTCCAAGCTCCACTCCCAAAGTAAACTTTAAAATCTTTTCTCGTAATAATGCTTCCCTTTAGGAGTTTGAATTCTGCAGTCCACATTTTCCAAATGACTTTTTTTGAATAGAGATTGCATCCCACTTCCTCCAGTAAAAATAGTCCAGAATTTACACCAACTCCTTTAGGGTTTCTTCTTCAGGGTTTTAAAGGAGGTTTTAAAGGTGAACTGGCAGATCTGAAACCTCAAAGTCCTCACCAGGTGGGTGCTGCTGGGGGAGGCAAGAAACCTTTGGGCATCTTCAAATGGCAATCTGGATAGATAACTGAAAATCAAGGTCTAGGATAACTAAGGATGGTTACCGTAGGATGAGGTTGGGTCAAGGAGCCTCTGTCTTCCAAGGTACCACAAGGAAGGTGGCCCTGCAATTGGCAAAAATGACTGCAACCCTGTAAAATAGCCCATAATTGGACTCTTGTCTGGCTGTCCATGGAATGGACCATGGAGCTGCCTCTCAGCCCACTTCCTATCTGCTGCTGGGAGAGATCCCTGGCAAGGGGAAAAAGGTTCTTCATTACATATGGGGAGTATTTGAGGACTCTGGGTCTGTGCTCAATACGGATGAGGGAGGAATCTGAGAATACTGAAAGACCTGGATAGTGTGGATGTAGGGAAGATGTTTTCATTAGTAAGACATTCGAGGGCACAGTCTCAGAGTAAAGGGATGACTCTTTAGAACTGAGATGAGGAAGAACGTCTTCAGCCAGAGGGTGGTGAATGTGTGAAATTCATTGCCACAGAAGGCTGTGGAGGCTGGGTCATTGAGTGAATTTAAGACAGGGATAGATAAATTCTTGATTGGTAAAGGAAAGAAGGGTTATTGGGAAAAGGCAGGGGAATGGGGTTGGGAAACATATCATAGAATCATATTTACAGTGCAGAAGGAGGTCATTCGGCCCATCAAAGAACAATCAGACCCTATCCCTGTAACCCCATGTATGGGGTTCAAATGGCAGAGCAGATTCAATAGACAGAATGGCCTAATTCTGTTCCTATATCTTCTGGGTCTTGTTGTTTTCAGTCTGATTTCCTTATTATGGTTTAATGTCCTTTTAACTGGCAACGCTTATCAATCAGTGTTGCTATTCAGATATGATATCATGTAGCTTAGATAAAAAAATGAGTTTAACAGAGTATACATCTATGAATTTCACCCATCATCAGATTGTGGTGGGATGAAACTTTCCTTCAGAACAAAAGTAGCAATTATTAACTGAGCTTAGTTTAATTCATTTGCAGTCAGCATAAATGTTAAAACAATGCCTAAAAGTGCTAACTGAAGCAACGGAAAATGTCCAGAATTTGCAGAGTTATTCCAACAACTCATAAACCACTTGTTAGCTCGCTTATATAATATGCAAATCTAGGTCATGTTATTAATTATCCGTTAATACATTTAAAAAGGCTAGCCTGGAAAGGCTCTTTTAGCCAAACATTAAACAATGGCACCATTCACTTTATGCTCTCAGAGCTAGTAATTACAAAATAATCCTTTTATTCAAGGCTTTGTGGCATAATTAAGGATAAATTTGACAAACAGTCAAAGCAGCAAGTCCTTTAATGCTTAAAGGGCTAACTGAGTGGCAGTAACTCTAATAGTGGCAAGGTCACTCTCATAGCTACGCCCTCAAGGGAATTTAAGATATCCATTTTGTTCAGTCAATGTGTGATGGAATATTCTCCACTTGCCTGGATGAGTGCAGCGATGGTCTAGTGGTATTACTGCTAAACTATCTATATTAAATTCAGTATATTCTGGGGACTCGGATTCAAATCCCGCCACAGTAGGTGGTGGAATTTGAATTTAAAAAAAGCCTGGAATTAAGAATCTACTGATGACCCTAAATCCACTCTCGATTGTCAGCAACCCATCTGATTCACTAATGTCTTTTAGAGAAGGAAATATGTCGTCCTTATCTGGTCTGGCCTTAATGTGATTCCACAGCAATGTGGCTCTCAACCACTCTCTAAGGACAACTAGGGATGGGCAATAAATGTTGGCCAGCCAGCAATGCCCATCTCCCATAAATGAATTTAAAAATAGCTCAAACAACACTCAGGAACCTTGACACCATCCAGGTCAAAGCAGGCCGCTTGATTGGTACCACATCCACAAATTTCCACTCCTTCCACCACCAACACTCAATAGCAGCAGTGTGTACTATCTACAAGATGCACTGCAGCAATTCATCATAATTTCTTAGACTGGACATTCTGAACTCATGACCACTTCTATCATGAAGGACAAAGGCAGCAGAAACATGGGAACATCACCACCCGCAAGTTCCCCTCCAAGCCACTCGTTATCTTGACTTGGAAATATATCGCCATTCCATTCCAGTCTCCCAGTCAAAACCCTGGAATTACTTCCCTAATGGCATTGTGGGTCAACCCACAGCACTTGGACTGCAATGATTCATGAAGACAACAAACCACCACCTTCTCAAAAGCAACGAGGGATGGGCAATAAATGCCGGCTAGCCAGCGATGCCCAAGCCCTATAAATGAATTTTTAAAAATGTACATGGTGGGGCTGGTAACTGTGCTGAACCTTGGGCTGTAAGTTTGTTCATGACTGTACATATTAAATGCAGTTGTGTTCTATGATAAGATTGCAATATGACCTGTATATATAATTTACACATCATTGTACTCTCTGCAATAAAAATATTGAAATGCCTGTAATGCTCTCATTACTGTACTGAAGCACCTTGGAATGCATTTTGATCTTTGACAGAGTATCTTACCCTTTCGTGTTACAACAATTTGAAATTGCAATATTTTCTCTGAGATATTTAATGAGGAAAGCTTAAAGTTTATTTACTAGCATCGCAAGTAGGCTTACATTAAAACTGCAGTGAAGTTTCTGTGAAAATCCCCTAGCCACCATACTCTGGCATCTGTTCAGGTACATTGAGGGAGAATTAGCATGGTCAATCCACCTAGCCAGCACGTCATTCTACTTATGGAAGCAAACTGGATCACCTGGAGGAAATCCATGCAAACACGGTAGGGAACGTGCAAACTTTGTACTGACAGTGACCCAAGCCAGGAATCGAACCTATGTTCCTGGCGCTGTGTGAAGCAGCAGTGCTAAGTATTGTGCCACCCAAAAAGGCATTAAGATGACCATGTGGAAATGCCTTTAATGTTCTTTTGATTGTGTTGATGAATCTCAGACTGCAACACTGATCTGTGGAGAAAATCTGAATATTCTTGCATTTCTGTGATAGCTATTTTGATATTTCATAATGTTCTTTCAGATATTTTATGAATAAAGTATATTTTTGCAAAGAAAAATGGAAGGGATAGAGCTTTGTGAGTACAATTGCTCAAATGGCAGTGCAAAAGAAAGCCTTGTTTATCGGTTTTTGAGAATTGCAGCACCCAATTATTCTTAAAGCAGTTACTGTCTTTTGCGGAGAGATTCATTGCCTGTCCTTCATAAAATTCATAGAATCATAGAATCTTACAGCGAAGAAGGAAGCCATTCAGCCCATCGAGTCTGCACTGACCACAATTCTTCCCAGTCTTTAAGCCCAAAATCTGACGCTAAGGGGCAATTTACCATGGGCAATCCATCTAACCTGCTCATCTTTGGACTTAATTGCAATTACAATGATCACTCCTATTCCCATTTAAGTGCAGTGAGCATCATAATATAATCATAAAAATTAGATACAATATATGATGGTTATGATCTAACTTTCCATAGTTGGGTAATAGGGACAGGATCACATAATCTCAAAGGTGAAAAGTCCAATGTTTAGAAAGTACCCAATCAAGGCTACAAGGCTTAAGTGCAATCAAACATTTATGAGATTATTGTAAATCACAAGACCGCTGGCATTGCTGCAACTCTGGGATTACTTTACAGTCAACATGCCCAAGCGACCATTGCTTTTTAATCAAATGAATAGTCATCCTACCATATTGCTCATGTTAAGTTGTAAGGAATGTACAATATAGCTTTGAGGGCACTGACATATTTACATTAAAATCATCTGTCATATCTCTGTCACTTATAACTATTGTCCTCATACTCAGTCAGACTTTGATGCCCTATTAGTTTATTTGCATATCTGAACAACGTACAATGAGCTTTGAGTCTTTATGGTGAGTTGCCATAGAACCATAGAATATTACAGCACAGAAACTGGCCTTTTGGCCCTTCTTCTCTGTGCCAAACCAATTTTCTGCCTAGTCCCACTGACCTGCACCTGGACCATATCCCTCCACCCCACTCTCATTCATGAACCTGTCCAAGCTTTTCTTATATGTTGAAAGTGAGCCCGCATTCACCACTTCACCTGGCAGCTCATTCCACATTCTCACCACTTGCTGTGTGAAGAACCAAGCCTCCCCCACTACTAAAATTCCCTTTAAACTTTTCCCCTTTCACCCCTAACCCATGTCCTCTAGTTTTTTTCTCCTCGAGCCTCAGTGGAAAAAGCCTGCTTGCATTCACTCTATCTATACCCATCATAATCTTATACACCTCTATCAAATCTCCCCTCATTCTTCTACAATCCAGGGAATAAAGTCCTAACCTATTCAATCTTTCTAACTCCGTTTCTCAAGTACGGCAACATCCTTGTAAACCTTCTCTGCACTCTTTCAACCTTATTTATATCCTTCCTGTAATTAGGTGACCAAAACGGCACACAATACTCTAAATTTAGCGTCACCAATGTCTTATACAACCTCACCATAACATTCCAACTCTTATATCAATACTTTGATTTATAAAGGCCAATGTACCAAAAGCACTCTTTACGACCCTATCTACCTGTGACACACCTTTAGGGAATTATGTATCTGTATTCCCCAGATCCCTCTGTTCTACTGCAATCTCTGTCCTACCATTTATCCTGTACATTGTATTTGTCCTCCCAAAGTGCAATACCTCACACTTGTCTGCATTAAACTCCATCTGCCATTTTTCAGCCCATTTTTCTACCTGATCCAAATCCCTCTGCAAGCTTTGAAAACCTTCCTCACTGTCCACTACACCTCCAATCTTTGTATCATCAGCAAATTTCCTGATCCAATTTACCACATTATCATCCAGATCATTGATATAGATGACAAATAACAATGGACCCAGCACCGATCCCTGTGGCACACCACTAGTCACAGGCCTCCACTCAGAGAAGCAATCCTCCACAACCACTTGCTGGTTTCTTCCATTGAGCCAGTGTCTAATCCAATTTACTAATTTCTCTATGTATGCCTAGCGACTGAACCTTTTTAACTAACCTCCCATGCAGGATCTTGTCAAAAGTCTTACTGAAAAGGTGACCAAAGAGGTGGATAAGGGTAAGGCAGTTGACGTGGTGCATATGGATTTTAGCAAAGCGTTTGATATGGTTCCCCATGGTAGGCTACTGCAGAAAATGTAGATGCATGGGATTGAAGGTGATTTAGCAGTTTGGATTAGGAATTGGCTAGCTGATAGAAGACAGAGGGTGGTGGTTGATGGGAAATATTCAACCTGGAGTGCAGTTACAAGTGGTGTACCTCAAGGATCTGTTTTAGGGCCACTGCTGTTTGTCATTTTTATAAATGACCTAGATGAGGGTGTAGAAGGACAGGTTAGTAAATTTGCTGACGACGCCAAAGTCGGTGGAGTTGTAGACAGTGAGGATGGATGTTACAGTTTGCAGAAGGACACGGATAGGCTGCAGAGTTGGACCGAGAGGTGGCAAATGGAGTTTAAAATAGAAAAGTGTGAGGTGATTCAATTTGGTAAGAGTAACAGGAGTACAGAATATAGGGCTAATGGAAGGACTCATAGTAGTGTCGACGAGCAGAGAGATCCCGGTGTACATGTGCATAGTTCCCCGAAAGTTGGCACCCAGGTTGATAAGGTTGTTAAGAGGGCGTACGGTGTGTTAGCTTTTATTGGTAGAAGGATTGAATTTCGGAGCCGTGAGGTCATGTTGCAACTGTACAAAACTCTGGTGCGGCCGCACTTGGAGTATTGTGTACAGTTCTGATCGCCACATTATAAGAAAGATGTGGAGGCTTTGGAGAGGGTGCAGAGGAGGTTTACCAGGATGTTGCCTGGTATGGTGGGAAGGTCTTATGAGGAAAGGCTAAGGGACTTGCTAGCACAAGGGGACACAGCTTTAAATTAAGGGGTATGAGTTATAGGACGGATATCAGAGGTAGGTTCTTTACTCAAAGAGTGATTAGGGAGTGGAATGCCCTGCCTGCAGTTGTTGTAGATGCGCCAAGTTTGGTGGCGTTTAAGAGGTTAATTGATAAGTATATGGAGGAGAAGGGAATGGTTTAGTTTGGAGGGGCATTGCTTTTTATTTTGGTCGGCACAACATCAAAGGCCGAAGGGCCTGTTCTGTGCTGTAATGTTCTATGTTCTATGTTCTATGACTTGAGGTTATTTTCATTATCGAGAAGGTTAGGAGATGATCTAATTGAAGCATACAAGATGATCAGAGGGTTAGATAGGGTGGACAGTGAGAGCCTCTTTCCTCAGATGGTGATGGCTAACATGAGGGACATAGCTTTAAATTAAGGAGTGGTAGTTATAGTATGGATGTCAGATGTAGGTTCTTTACTCAGAGGATAGTAAGGGTGTGAAATGCCCTGCCTGCAGCAGTTGTGGACTCGCCAAATTTAAGAGTATTCAAATGGTCAGTGGATAGGCATAAGGATAACATTGGAATAGTTTAGGTTAGAGGGTCATTAGATGGTTCCACTGGTGCGCGCAATATTGAGGACCAAAGGGCCTGTACTGCACTGTAATGTTCTATGTTCTATGAAGTCCATATAGATAACATCCACTGTCTTCTCTTCATCCACTTTCCTGGTAATCTTCTTGAAAAACTCTAATAGATTGGTTAAACATGACGTACCACGCATAAAGCCATGTTGATTTTCCCTAATAAGTCCCTGTCCATCCAAGTATTTATAGATCCTATTTCTTAGTACTGCTTCCTATAATTTACCTACTACTGATGTCAAGCTTACTGGCCTATTATTTCCCAGATTACTTTTTGAGACTTTTTTAAACAATGGAACAACATGAGGTATCCTCCAATCATCCGGCACCTCGCGTGGACACCGACATTTTAAATATATCTGTCAGGGCCCCTGCAATTTCAACACTAGTTTCCTTCAAGGTCCGAGAAAATACCCTGTCCGGTGCTGGAGATTTATTTATTCTGATTTATCTCAAATCAGCAAACAGTACCTTCTCCCCTTTAATTAGTATAGTTCCATGACCTCCCTACTTATTTGCCTTATTTCCATGCAGATTCCTTAGTAAATACGGATGCAAAAAACCCATTTAATATCTCGTCATTTTTTTGATTCCGTACAAAGCCAACCGTTCTGATCTTCAAGAGGACCAATTTTATCCCTTACGATCCTTTTGCTCCTAATATACCTGTAGAAACTTTTAGGATTATTCTTCACCTTGACTGCCAAAGCAACCTCATGTCTTCTTTTAGCCCTCCTGATTTCCTTCCTAAGTAGTGTCTTGCACTTTTTATATTCCTCAAGCATCTTATTTGTTCCCTTTACCTATACATGTCATACATCTTTCTTATCAGAGTTCCAATATCCCTCTAAAACTAAGGTTCCTTATTCTTATTCACTTTGACTTTAATGCTGACAGGAATAAACTCTGCACTCTCAAAATTTCTCTTTTGAAGGCCTCCCACTTACCAATCACATGCTTGTCAGAGAACAGCCTGTCCCAATCCACGCTTTTTTAGATCCTTTCTCATTTCTTCAAATTTGGCCTTTTTCCAGTTTAGAACCTCAACCCGAAGACCAGATCTAGCTTTATCCAAGATCAAGTTGAAACTAATGGTGTTATGATCACTGAAATTAAGGTGTTTCCCTACACACACTTTGTTCCTGTGGCAGTGATGGTGATGTCTCTGGTTGTGATTTTCTGGCCCATTTCGAGGTGGGTTTTTCCGTGAAAGATGCAGCAATCCATTGACTGTAGCTCAGACGTTCTGAGCCTGCTGAAGTTTCCAGTGTTTTGCCTGGCTCGCCCACTGTGCCTCCAGTGATCCTGACCTGGAGGGGTCAACTACAGGGGGAGCAGAAATCTTGCCGGCAGAATGGCTGGAAAACCTCACCCTATGTCATTGGCTGTGCTCCTTTAGTGACAAGTAATGAGTGGAAATAGGAAAGAAGCTGTTTGGCTGACAGGAATACATCATCCAGAAGGATAATGAACCTTTTTGCTTTCCAACTGGCAAAGGAAGTTAGGAAGTCACGAGGATGTGTGTTGGCCAGTTAATGGTTAGAGAGTGGCAGCAAGTCATGTAAAGAAATTACCAGGAGTACATTTAATTATGGTTGGTAACCTTAGTTGCAACACAGAAGGAGGCAATCAGCCTGCCACATCATGTATTCATTTCCTGCAAGGACAACTCCCCTTGTCCCACTCTCCTGCAGAACCAGAAAGTTCAGACATTACTGAAATAACTATTTTTCACTGCGAAGAAATTAAACATCGTGGCACACTATTATATGTTAATAAGGGGTAATGCCTATTTGTGGATTCATCTTAGGCAAGTACAACGGACACCACAGCCTCACAACATTAGGGATCTGGGTTCAATTCCAGCTCGGGTGACTGTCTGTGTAAAGTTTGCACTCTTGTCCTGTGTCTGTGTGGGTTTCCTCCAACTGCTCCAACTTCTACCAGAGATGTACAGGTTAACAAAGGACAAAGGACAAAACAGCACAGGAAACAGGCCCTTCGGCCCTTTGAGCCCGCGCCGCCACCCCGATGTTCCCACCTCTACACGTGATCCCTGTCTATGTTTATAGATCTATGGATTAAAAACCAAATTTGAGACAATTTAGGGAGAATTTGTTTTGCCAATTAGCCTAAGAGCACATCTTTGGGATGTGGGAGGAAACCGGAGCACCCGGAGAAAACCCACGCAAGCACGGGGAGAATGCGCAAACTCCCACAGACACAGGCCCAAATCCATGTATCTGCACAGCACAGCGATAGTCACTGAGCTGTCGTGTTGCCCATCAAATGGTCCAGGTCAAGCGTACACTAACGACGTGAAGCACTAGGATACTCTCGATAAAGATCCAAGAGCAGCCCTCTCACGACCCATCGCGTGTATGCCCCTCGTTAGACAACAAGGTGGACCAAAGCACCTGTAGGATAAAAACAAGTACATCAATATCATCATCTATTTACACACTTCCCAGGGACTCCCAAGGCTCATGATCCCTATTTTAAATCAGTTTTCTATACCCCTCCATTCCCATTCTGTTCATGTGCCCATCTAAGTATTTCTTAAATAACTCCAGAGTACCTGCCTCCACCACTTTACTTGGCAGCGCATTCCATACCCCCACCACCCTCTGTGTGAAAAAACTCACCCTCTAGCATCCAAATTATACCTTACCCCCCTCACCCTAAGCCCCAGTGACCCCTCGTGCTATTTGAGTCCATCCTAGGAAAAAGCTTAACCCTGTTTACTCTATCAATCCCCTTCAAAATCTTGTATACCTCTATCAGATCTCTTCTAAGTCTACATCTTTCTAAGAAAAACAGTCCCAATTTGCCTAATCTCTCCTCATAATTCAGACCTTCCATACCAGGCAGCATCCTGGTAAACCTCCTCTGCACTCTCTCCAGAGTCTCCACATCCTTCTGGTAGGTTCGGTGGATTGACCATACTAAATTGCCCCTTAGTATCACAAGATGTGTAATTTAGAATAATTAGCCAAGGTAAATTTGTGGGGTTACGGCGACAGGGCAAGGGCTGGGGAAGATACTCTGTCAGAGAATAGGTGCATGCTTAATGGGCTGAATGGCCTCTATCTGCCCTGTTCTAACCAATGGGGTTCTGGAGCTCACGAATACACAAATTTAAGTTCTTCTTTTCAACCTTACCTTCAGATGGAGTAAGGTGGAACAGCACTTTGCTTCCTGAGCACAAAGCTCTCAAAAGGGCCACTCACAACTAATCTATACCCCTCATGTTGTCCTCCAATCCCTAGGCAACTAGAATTGTATCCAGCCAAAACTGGTGCATGTCAACCAAGTCATGGTCTCTGGGCATCTGATTGGCATCTGTGGTTCATGGGAAGATCCTTTAGTCTCCAATTCCTGACATATGGTGAGGTTGGGTGGTTAGTAGGACAGGAGGGGTGTGGATGGAGGGGGGGCAGGTGGGCAAGCCATTTGCCAACAACAGGGTCCTTTGGCCCTGCTACTGTCAATGGGATGTCACACTGACTGCATCCCATGTGCCAGGGAAGTCATGGTGGGGGGACCATCGATGAGAGCAGAAGATCCCACCATCACAAGCATCCAGAATATGCCGCTAAATTCTTTGATTACAGATTAGCCCCCTCCATCCCACTGGCACCCTAATTCCTAGAATTTTCCCAGAGGTTCCATTAGTTAGTTCTAAGTAACAGTATTTCAAAATAGGTGGGATTTTCCAACCTATGGCTTATTTGTGGTGGCAGAGGCAGCCCAGGATTGGCTGGCAAGGAGATCTTCCAGTCCTGCTGTAAACAGGGTTTCCTGTTGTTCATGTCCTTCACCATCAGAGAATTCATGGTGATGAGTATTGTCGATGGAACTGAAAGATCTCACAGGCAGAAAGGGCCAGAAAATCCAACCCTTTTTGACTTTTCATTGAGTACAACATAATATATTTACCCTGCTGATTTTTGGCTGAAAGCAATACTTTGATAGCTTTCTTAAGTACAGAAAACATGTAAAATTATGTGTAACTGTGAGCTGTGTAAAGCAACATTACAGCCTTATCATATTCGCTTACATTTCTCGTGATGTGATATTTTTACATTGTGAGTGACTCCAGCTACAAAAATAGCTTAAGTAGGTCAATGAACGTGAGCCCTCCTACTTTGGTGAGGTAAAATAGTGTCAATCAGGGTTGTTTTAGGTCAACACATATCCTTCACTTTCACCTCTCTTTCCTTGTACAGTCCACAGGTTTCTGCAACTCAAATTTGATCTCATCCTTTTGTGATTTGTTCTGTCTGCTCTGAATAAATTAATTAGGCAATGTATTCAATTATTTGTGACAAAGATGCAGGAGATGAACACCAGATAGTTTTCCTCTCTTTTCTTCAAGGCAAGGAGGGCAATTCTATTACAAAAACATTGAGAAAATGTTCCTTTAATTATGAGGTGCTTAGACATTTTAAAGGACAAATTCATGCAAGTTAATAGGGAAATATTGCAGCTGGATTTTTAATGTAGTCGAGGCAATCATATGAAAAGATCTTATATTGAGTGGCACAGTGGTTAGCACTGCTGCCTCAGAACTCCAGAGATCCTGGTTCAATTCTGGCCTCAGTTCACTGTTTGTGTGGAATCTGCACATTCTCCCTGTGACTGAGTGGGTTTCCTCCAGGTGCTCTGGTTTCCCACCATTGCCCAAAGATGTGCAGGTTAGGTGGATTGGCCATGCTAAATTGCTCCTTAGTGTCCCAAGATCTATCTGTAAGATGGTGGATGAAGCAGGTGAGAGGGCCTGGGTAAGAAGCTTTGCCAGAGAGTTGGTGTAGATTTGATTTATTATTATCACTTGTAATAGTATACAGTGAAAAGTATTTTTTTCTTGCATGCTTTACAGACAAAGCATCCCAATCCTAGAGAAGGAGAGAATGCAGAATGTGGTCTTAGTCACAGGTGTGGAGAAAGATCAACAAGGTAGGTCTATTCAAAAGTCTGATGGGTGCAGGGAAGAACTGTTCTTGAGTCGGTTGATACGTAACCTCAGACTTTTGTATCTTTTTCCCGACGGGAGAAGGTGAAAGAGGATGTCCAGGATGTGTGGGGCCTTTGATTATGCTGGCTGCTTTCTTGAGGCAGTGGGAAGTGTAGTCAGAGTCAATGGATGGGAGACTGGTTTGCATGATGGTCTGGGCTACATTCACAATCCGTTGTACTTTCTTGCAGTCTTGGGCAGAGCAGAAGTCATACTAAACTACGATGGGCCAAAAGGCCTCTTCTGCACTGTAGAGGTTCTATAATTCTACAATGCAGTGGGCAGCATACTTGCCTCTGAGCCAGAAGCTCTGGTTTTAAGTGCTATTCCCGGACTGATAATCACAGAAGATCTGTGTGTAAGGGGATCAAAGCAGTTGATGATTATCTTGCAAATTGTTCCATCCATGCAAGCTATAGTTAATGTAGAGTGCCCTTGAAACTAAAGTGTCTGGCTTCAGGGTAGTGACCTGTTCCAAGAAAAATAAGCGACCAAAAATTTTTGCTCTGTCTGCCTGGTGTGTCTCTATATGTGGAAAGTCTTCAAAATCTAAGTGCTCACGTGTTTGTGTCATTTTGTCTATTGCAGCTCACGACAACAATGCAGTTTTCCCAATTCCTGTCACGTACAGAGAAATAGTATGTCTAGATTTAAATGAACTTGGTCTTTTACTCAGTGGATTTACCTATACTGAGGATATCCTTAGATTAATATTTTTAAATCTCTTCAAAATAAATTTTGTAATCAAAATGTAAAGTCAGTATTTCCCGATCCACAGAACCATGATGAGAAAGTCTTGTGATGCAGTGGGTAGTATCTTTGTTCCTGAGCTAGAAACTCCAGATTCATGTCCCACTCCAGGACTTCATGGTCAAGGAAGGTGCGTCCACAGTGCGGTCAAACAGATTGATTATCAATTTGTACACCAATGGCAAGCATTAAGAGATTCATAGAACATTACAGCACAGGCCCTTCAGCCCTCGGTGTTGTCCCAAGCTATATCTGAATCCAAGATCAAGCTATCCCACTCCCTATCATTCTGGAGTGCTCCAGGTGCCTATCCAATAACCACCTGAAAGTTCCTAAAGTGTCCAACTCCACTATTGCAGCAGGCAATCTATTCCACATTCCAATCACTCTCTGAGGAAATCTATCTCAGACATCCCTCCTATCTCTCCGACCATGAACTTTAAAGTTATGCCCCGTAGTAACATCCACCTGAGGAAATAGTTTCTGCACATCCACTCTATCTATTCCCCTCATTATCTTATAAACCTCTATTAAGTCACCTCTCATCCTCCTCCACTCTAAAGAGAACAGCCCCAGCTCCCTCAACCTTTCCTCATAAGACATAGCGTCCAAACCAGGCAGCATCCTGGTAAATTTCCTCTGCACTCTCTCCAATGCTTCCACCTCCTTCTTATAGTGAGGTGATCAGAATACAAATCATATTTGTATTCCAAATATGATTTCACCAAGATCCTGTATAGTTGCAGCATAACCTCACAACTCTTAAACTCAAATCCCCTGTCATTGAATGCTAACACACTATAAGCCTTCTTCACAGCTCTATCCACATGCATGCCAACCTTCAGAGATCTGTGGATATGAACCCCAAGATCTCTCTGTTCCTCCACATTCCTCAGAACCTTGCTGTTGACCCTGTAATCTGCATTCGAGTTTGTCCTACCAAAATGAATCACCTTGCACTTGTCAGGGTTAAACTGCATCTACCATTTTTCTGCCCAGCTCTGCATCCTATCAATGTCTCTTTGCAGCCTACAAGAGCCCTCCACCTATCTTGGTATCATCAGCAAATTTACTAACCCATCCTTCAGCCCCATCTTCCAAGTCATTGTTAGAAGTCACAAATAGCAGAGGACCCAGCACCGATCCCTGTGGTACACCGCTGGTGACTGGTCTCCAATCTGAAAATTTTCCCTCCACCACCACTCTCTGTCTTCTATGAGACAGCCAGTTACTTATCCAATCGGCCAAATTTCCTTCTAAGCCACAATGCCCTACTTTCTTCATAAGCACACCATGGGGAACCTTATCAAATGCCTTACTAAAATCCATGTGTATGATATCAACTGATCCATCTTCTACACACTTAGTTACCTTGTTAAAGAACTCAATCAAATTTGTGAGGCAGGACTTACCCCTCATGATTCCTGGTCAGCCATTAGAGCCTCGAACAACACTGTCCATAGCTCCAGACTGCCATACACATAATAGTTTATAGAACATAGAACATAGAACATTACAGCGCAGTACAGGCCCTTTGGCCCTTGATGTTGCGCCGGCCAGTGGACCCTCTAACCTAAACTATTCCAATATCATCCATATGCCTATCCACCGAACATCTGAATGCCCCCAAAGTAGGCGAGTCCACAACTGCTGTAGGCAGGGCATTCCACGCTCTCACCACCCTCTGTGTAAAGAACCTGCCTCTGACATCCGTCCTATAACTACCACCTCTTAATTTAAAGTTATGTCCCCTCGTGTTGGTCATCACCATCCGAGGAAAAAGGCTCTCACTATCCACCCTATCCAATCCCTTGATCATCTTATACGCCTCAATGAGGTCACCGCGTAACCTTCTTCTCTCTAATGAAAATAACCTCAGGTCCCTCAGCCTTTCCTCATAAGGCCTTCCCACCATACCAGGCAACATCCTGGTAAACCTCCTCTGCACCCTTTCCAATGCTTCCACATCTTTCTTATAATGCGGCGACCAGAACTGTACGCAATACTCCAAGTGCGGCCGCACCAGAGTTTTGTACAGTTGTAACATAACCTCACGGCTCCTAAATTCAATCCCTCTACCAATAAAAGCTAACACACTGTACGCCTTCTTAACAACTTTATCAACCTGGGTGCCAACTTTCAAAGAGCTATGTACTTGTACCCCAAGATCCCTCTGCTCGACAACACTATTAAGGGTCCTTCCATTAGCCCTATATTTCATATGCCTGTTATTCCTACCAAAGTGAATCACCTCACACTTATCTGTATTGAATTCCATTTGCCACCTCATGGCCCAGCTCTGCAACCTATCTATGTCCCTCTGCAAACTGTAACATCCATCCTCGCTGTCTACAACTCCCCCCACTTTGGTATCGTCAGCAAATTTACTAATCCAACCCTCTACACCCTCATCTAGGTCATTTATAAAAATGACAAACAGCAGTGGCCCAAAACAGATCCTTGAGGTACACCACTTGTAACTGCACTCCAGGTTGAATATTTCCCATCAACCACCACCCTCTGTCTTCTATCAGCTAGCCAATTCCTATTCCAAACTGCTAAATCACCTTCAATCCCATGCATCTGCACTTTCTGCAGTAGCCTACAATGGGGAACCTTATCAAACGCTTTGCTAAAATCCATATACACTACATCAACTGCCTTACCCTTATCTACCTCTTTGGTCACCTCCTCAAAAAACTCAAGAAGGTTTGTGAGGCACGACCTACCCTTCACAAAACCGTGCTGACTATCCCTAATCAATTTATTTCTCTCTAGGTGCTTATAAATCCTATCCCTTATAATTCTTTCCAAGACCTTGCCCACAACAGAAGTCAGGCTCACCGGTCTATAATTTCCAGGATGGTCCCTACTCCCCTTTTTGAACAAAGGGACAACATTTGCCATCCTCCAGTCTTCTGGCACTATACCTGTAGCCAATGACGACATGAAGATCAAAGCCAAAGGCTCTGCAATCTCCTCTCTAGCCTCCTAGAGAATCCTAGGGTAAATCCCATCTGGCCCAGGGGACTTATCAATTTTCATACCCTCAAGATTCGCTAGCACCTCCTCTGTATGAACCTCAATCCT